>JASDQU010198170.1:2603-19470 GCA_032191745.1 Picea mariana | reverse complement strand
AAGATGAAAATATAGGAGCACATAAATATACAAGGAGACAAAAGAATAGTTTTATTTGGAATATATGAAAAAAGAATAGTTTGCTACATATTCCTGGAAATTTAAATGCATTTTTCATATAGACTGGGATTGGGGCTCCCATGGACCATAAGAGAAATATGTACAAGAAATAGGACAGTGGAAAGAAGAAGTGGGAGGCGGTAGAGTGTAATACCTGAAAAGTAGAAATGGGAAGATATCAGTCTTTGGCTATAGATTACTATTCAGAAAAGGTGGAATAATTGGATTGATAAAGAAAGGACTATAAGTATAGACTTACAACGATGGTACATATAAGTATTTTTGGTATTTTCTTGCTGATGCCTTTTCCTGTTGGTTTTCGTCTCTGACCCGCTTGAATAACTGGATTGATAAACAAAGTATTTATAGTGATGTTCCATATAAGTATTTTTTCTATTTGCTTGCTGATGCCTTTTCCTGTTGGATTTCATGGGTGAACCACTTCAAGTTGTCTTCAATGTAGCTTCTCAAGGGGGTGATGTTGATGTCATTCTGGATTTTAATGCTGAAAAGTTCATTTTCTAATTCGCTGAGATCAATAGAAATATTACACAGAGCCTGATGAATGGCTCCATTCTGTACTGAATAGAGAACTAGCCAATTGTCCACGTGTTCTTCATGATATTCAAGAATCTTGTAAATTTTTTCTAAATACAATGCCTTAAAATTATCAACTTAGTTATCGAAAGCTTGCTTGGTTAACACCAACGAGTTGACGATTAAGCTGGGGTCATGGAAGTCATTGGTCCTTCCAGCTAAGTCTATTTTGGTGAGATTTGTGAACAATGTTTATTTCTTTGATATTGCTTGCTCACATGATTGGACGATCAGGTACAGGTTCTTCACCTTCTCTTTCCAGCATGCTTCTAATTGAGTGAGCCATTTTTTGGACGGGAGGTCATGTTGTCTTCTTGTCATGTCTTCCATGTTGTTGACGTGAATGGAAAAAGGGATAACCGTGTGCAAATAGAAAGTTTATTCATTTTTTACATCCGTCTACAGAAGTTCAAGAAAGTTATGTGCCCTACTTCCTAGGGATTCCATATTTTGTGATGTTTCCAGGCGTTAGTAATCAGTTCCATTCTTTTGTTTATATTTTTCTCCACATATCCTCTACATGATGCAAGGAAGGTGGAGGAGCCTTTTAGCTTTGCTGCAGGGGTGCAGGGAGTCGTAGGCGTGGCTATTGCCAAAGGAATGCCAAGCAATGGCATAGGAAACAAATATTCCTCTAATTCCTTGATCCGATACTTTAGTCTGGCATTCTAGACCTCAATGACTCCAATGGAATCATGAAGAGAATCTCCGATTTCCATGTGAAGTTCAGAGATTTTGGACACTTGGATATTGGCAAGGTCAAGTTCTGAACGATGTTATCTTTTCTTATTTTCTACATCCCTTTTTTCAATAATTATTTTTTTAGATTTGCTTTAAAAAACAACACTCTGGAATACAAAGGATTCATCTTCATAAAATTTTTTGGCATCAACTATGTCCATTGGGTAGCTATGGTGAATCGTGTCTCCTGGCTGATCAAGGTTGCAGAATATGCTATCCAGATCAATGTCAAGATCCATGTTTTCACTCTCAATTTTGGGCTCGTCTTCCTCCCCTACAATTATTTTTCCCTTCTTCTCCACGAGAAGCTTGTGAGAACTATCAATTTTAGGATGAACCTCGTCCATTTGAAGAACTTTGGGTTTCTTTGTTACTGTGGCAGGCCGTTGGAGCGATGCTTTGTTACTGTGGTGGTTCTGGTCCTCAGGTCCGAAGATGTTCACTATATCTCTACATAACTATTGTGGAGGTGTTGCCAGTAGTTTATAAAAACGTTGGTTTTCTCTAGATGCTTCTTCAAATGAAAAAATGGAAGGGATAATATAACCCCCCAGAAATGTTGGTTCAATGCATGAAAATGGAAAATCTCCTCGAGCTCTTCGCTCATTAATGACAATCTCTATGCGTGATGTATGGTGAGTTGTTAGAAGTAAAGCTTAATTATTGCATACTTAGAAGTGCGAAGGTGGTGGTTACGATGAAGAACAATTAAGGATTGGAGGTTTCATGAACGAACCAAGATGACGACATGCAAATGACATTCCATGGTATTTGAAATTAACACTGGGAAGGGATAAGAAAAGCCTCCGCAAATGTTGGTTTAGTGTGCACTAATGGCATATCTTCTTGAGCCTTGCGCCCATCAATGAAAATTTACACGGTGCCTGCACAATGAGTTGTTAGCATTAAAGATTTAGAAACAATACACACACACACACACACACACACACACAAAAACATATATAAACATTATCTAAAAACATGATTTTCAAGTACTAAATTATTAATATTAAATATTGACATTCTACAATTTAATTAAATAAAGTTATCAAATGACTCATAAGCTTCGAGTCCGGGTCCAATTTTAGATCGTCAAAGTTTTGGGTGCAAGATGCATACCGGGCACAGGGGGCTTCAGAGTTGGGTGGCGCCCACAAAGGAACCCACGGCCATAAAATTCGCGAACTATGAAAACGAATGGCGGTCGGTTGAACTTGTGATGTAGAGATATAGATGGACATGAAATCTGGCACTCTGTCGTCTGGGAACCCGCGAGCATAGACATTGATTACCCAAGTTTTGGATGCAAGATGTACACTCGAAACATGGGGAATAAGAGTTTGATAACACATAGCAAGGAACCCGTGGGCATAAAATTGGCTAAGGAAACGAAAGCAGTCGGTCAGACTCCTGCTGCATATTTCATAATTCATGTGCAACATCAATTGTGTCGTGACCAAACCAGTATGTGTACAAAGCAGGGAAAAAAAATATGTACCTTTATAAAATATGGGCATCGGATTTTATAGAGAATGTATGGATATCACATTCCAAACTTGGCCACTTTGTGGATAACGGGTTCTCAGGTTGTCGGGCTAAAAAATAGGCCTCTCTTGTTTTGTGTCCTACAAATAGTACTCAGAGTTCCGTGATATAAAAATTGACAAGCAGACTTGTGGTCTGGCTAAGATTTTATAGAGCATGTACACTTTTTGGATCACGGGTTCTCGGGCTGGTGGGCTCAAAAAATGGGCTTCTATTGTTCCGTGTGTTACAAATAGCACCCAAAATTATGAGATATACAAATTTACAAGCGGACTTGTGGGCTGATTGGCTCAACATTGTAGTTCTATTGAGTTTCACGATATATAAATTCAGAGACAGACTCTAGCATTGGATGGCTCTGACAAAGGAGCAATACATACTAAATATGTACTTTTATACATTCTATAGAGTATGTATAGATCCCTTATTCTATACTTAGCCACTTTTTTGGATCGTAGAATTGCAGGCTAGTTGGGCCAACATTGCACTTATATTGTCCTTTGTCCTCCAAACAACATTTAGAGTTCCGCGATATACAAATCCACAGACGGAATTGAATATGTATTACACATTACATGTAATATATATCGCAGGTTATCGGGCTGGCGGGCTCTAAATTGACAGATGGACTCCACAAGTGGCGGGATCAAAATTGAATATGTATTAGACATTACATGTAATATGTAATACACATTACATGTAATATGTAATACATATTACATGTAATATGTAGAATATGAAATGGGCAAGCGGACGGTCGGGGTGGCAATATAAAAGTAACTGGAAATATGAACACGTGTATCCGCTAGTTCCGGACCTACAAATTTTCCGAGGAACGAGTAATCCATAATAAATATGTACTTTTATAAAGTATGGATATCAGATTTTATAGAGCATGCACAAATCCCTCATTCTATACTTAGCCTGTTTTTGGATTGCGGGTTCTCAACCTATCGGGATGAAAATTGGGTCTCTATTGTTCCATGTCCTACAAATAGTACCCAGAGTTCCACAATATACAAATTGACATGCGGACATTGGACTGGCTCGCTCAACATTGCACTTCTATTATATGTACTTTTATAAACTAGGGACATGACATTTTATAAAGTATGTACAGATTTCTTATTCCATACTTAGCCACTTTTTTGGATCGCGGACTTGCTAGCTGGCTGGCTCAACATTGCACTTCTATTGTCCCGTGTCTTCCAAGCAACATTCAAAGTTCCACGATATACAAATCCACAGACGTAATTGAATATGTATTACACATTACATGTAATATGTATCGCAAGTTATCGGGCTAGCGGGCTCTAAATTGACACACAGACTCCACGAGTGGCGGGCTCAAAATTGAATATGTATTGTAATATGTAATACATATTACATGTAATATGTAGAATATGAAACGGGCAAGCAGACGGTCGGGTTGGAAATATAAAACTAACTGGAAATCTGAACACATGTATCTGCCAGTTCCAAACCTAGAAATTTTATGAGGAACGAGTAATCCATAGTAAATATATACTTTTATAAAGTATGGATATCAGAGTTTATAGAGCATGCACAGATCCTTCATTCCATACTTAGCCACTTTTTGGATTGCGGGTTCTCGGCCTGACAGGATGAAAATTGGGTCTCTATTGTTCTGTGTCCTACAAATAGTACCCAGAGTTCTGCGATATACAAATTGACAGGCAGACATCGGGCTGGCTCGCTGAACATTGCATTTATATTGTTCTGTGTCCTCCATGCACCACTGGGAGTTTCGTGATACATAAATTGACAGACGGATTCCAGGACTGGTGGGTTTAAGATTGCGATTGTCTACATGTATAACATATAACATATATGTTATATAGCTAACATTATCTAAAAACCTTATTTTTCAAGTACTAAATTATTAATAATAAATATTGATATTGTACAATTTAATTAAAGAAAATTAGAAAATGAGTCGCAAGCTTCGAGTCCGGGTCCAATTGTAGATCACCAAAGTTTCAGGCGCAAGATGTATACTGCACACATAGGGCATGAGAGTTGGATGGGACCCCCAAAGGACACCGTGGCCATAAAAATTGGGAACTATGAAAATGAACGACGTTCGGTTGGTCTCATGATGTAGAGATATAGATGGACATGAAATCTGCCACTCCGACATTTGGGAACCTGCGAGCATAGACATGGATTACCAAGTTTTGGATGCAATATGCACACTCGGAACACGGGGAACGAGAGTTCGATAATGCGTACCGGGGAAGCCGCGGGCATAAAATTGGCTAAGGAAACGAAAGGGCTCGGTCGGACTTGTAGTGCATATTCCATAATCCATGTGCAACAACAACTGTGTGGTGACCAGACTAGTATGTGTACAAACTAGGCAAAACTAAATATGTACCTTTATAAAGTATGGACATGAGATTTTATAGAGCATGTATGGATATCGCATCCCATACTTGCCCACTTTGTGGATCACGGGTTCTCGAGCTGGCGGACTCAAAAAATAAGCGTCTATTGTTTCGTGTCCTACAAATAGCACCCAGATTTTCGCAAGATACAAATTGATAAGTGGACGTGCCTAGTGGATGAGATTTTATAGAGCATGTACACTTTTTGGATTGCAGGTTCTCGGGCTGGTGGGCTAAAACACGATCCTCTATTGTTCCGTGCTTTACAAATAGCACCCAAAATTCCGCAATATACAAATTGACAAGCGGACTTGCGAGCTGACTAGCTCAACATTGTACCTCCACTAATTTTTGCGATATAGAAATTGGCAGACGGACTCTAGTGATGGCGGGCTCCCAGAAACGAGCAATACATAGTAAATATGTACATATCCCTTATTCCATACTTAGCCACTTTTTTGGATCGCGGGCTTGCGGGCTATAAATTGGGCCTCTAATGTTCCGTGTCCTGCAAATAGCACCCAGATTTGTGCGATATAAAAATTGACAAGTGGAATTGCAGGCTGGCTGACTCAACATTGAATTTCTATTGGATCGCGTACTTACGGGTTGGCGGGCTCTAAACTGGGCCTCTAATGTTTTGTGTCCTGCAAATAGCACCCAAAGTTGCGCGATATACAAATTGAAAAGCATACTTGTGGGCTGGCTAGTTCAACATTGTACTTCTATTGAGTTCCGCGATATAGAAATTGAGATACAGACTCTAGGGCTGGCAGGCTCCGAGAAACGAGTAATACATACTAAATATGTACTTTCATAAAGTATGGACATGACATGTTATAGAGCATGTACAGATCCCTTATTCCATACTTAGCCACTTTTTTGGATCGCGGACTTGCGGGATGGAAGGCTCTAAATTGGGCCTCTAATGTTTTGTATCCTGCAAATAGCAACCAGAGTTGCACGATATACAAATTGACAAGTGGACTTGCGGGCTGGCTGGCTCAACATTGTACTTCTATTGTTCCCTGTCCTCCAAACAAAATTCGGAGTTCCACGATATACAAATTGATAGATGGAGTCCAGGACTGGTGAGCTCAGCATTGAATATGTATTACACACATGAAGACAAGTGAATGTAAAGGAAGACATGGAGTGTCGAAGGAGGCGCAAAAAAAAAAAAAAAACACAGCTACAAACCAGTTCAACAAATAGAGACAGAGTAAACGAAAAACTATTTAATATGGAACACAGGCAGAAAAAACACACCTTTGCATGGATTCCTCCACATCTCTGGTTAGGATTTCTTTGCGGCGTCTAGTTTTCCGCTTTGTTTCTATGAAAAAAAGTAGAAAATAGAAGGAATATGAACACCAATTAACATGTAAAGAAAAAGACAAGTACTATGTACATATACTAAAAAAAATAGAATAAGATGAATAGAGTAACATATAGCTTTTAGAAGGATGTACCTTTTTTGTTTCTTCTGCATAATGTATATTTTATAATTCAAGTACAACACCAACTGTATGGTG
The DNA here is from genome assembly GCA_032191745.1 of Picea mariana. Lineage (NCBI taxonomy): Eukaryota > Viridiplantae > Streptophyta > Pinopsida > Pinales > Pinaceae > Picea > Picea mariana. Next base: position 12,584 of record JASDQU010198170.1, on the reverse strand, counting down.
ACCAAACCAGTATGTGTACAAATCAGAGAAAACTAAGAAGCTATATAATTTGTTTTTAATTTTTATTTATTTATTTATTTTGCAACAATCTATACAAATATGCTTTGAAATATAGAAATATGACTTTTCAAAATGTTTGATGTATATCTCATAATTCAAGTGCAATAAAAATTGTATCGTGATCAGACCAATATGTGTCTAAGATAAACATACTGTATTGAGGAATGGGCACATTCGACCACACATGGTCAATAATTTCGTTTTGCAGATGGCTTGTGTTGTGCAAAAGAAAGTGGAGACTGCATTTGCACATGTAGTTTTCCAATTCTTTTGTTCTGCCATTCTTTTGTAGCATGTCAATATTGAAGTCTCCTACAAGAACAGTGGGTCCGTTTAGATGGAAATGACCCAATGCATTGGAAATAACATCTACTATGTTGGAGAATGCTGCATGGGGAGCAACATACAGATTCGGTATCAGAATTTCTGTTTCATGGAAAAAATAAATTGCAAGCACGACCTCAACATTCTTTTCTTCAATATGTATATGCTCCAAAATTGGTACATGTTTTTTCACCAATATCATCACCCCATGTGTAATGTAACTTGATATGCAATTGTGATTTGGGAATTTTTTGTTCTGCATGCATAATGCCATGTATGTTTCCTGCAAGCAAAGAATATCAGATTGCATTGTATCATAGTCATTGAGTATATCATCCATGTGTGCATTTAAGCTGCATGTGTTAAGCGAGAGAATTGATACAGATGAATTTGTTTGTATGAATTGGTAATCATAATGCAGTTGCCATTTTGCGGTGGTCCTTAGTCGTTCCATTTCAATATCAAATTTCTGTTTGACTTTGAAGTTATATTTTGTAAGAGGACTTAGTAAATACAACGAGTCTATGCTTTTGACATGGGACAATGCTGTGTATATAAGTCCATGTATCCGAATTATAGTAGGCTGAAATGCAACATTATCAAGTGTTAGTCCTTGTGATCCGTGGACTGTACGTGCACATGCAAGTTTAAGCGGAAACTGTTTTTGAATTTTCAGTCGACCTGTCTTTGCCGATGTCGATACTGGCTTTGATATTCGTAAAATAGGTGTCCAATCGCTTCCAGTGTTTGAATTATATAGATAAGACAACTTGCTTGCTTTTCATTTGCGTATATGCGGTTCATGGAACTTAATCCAAAGGACATCAAGTTATTCTGTTTTCGTATAGCCTTTGAGTATTCCATCTGCACCATTGACCAAGACATCCTATGAATCATAGTTACAGGCATATATTTCAACCAACATTTCTAATTTGAGGACAAGTTGCAAAGGTAGAGTGGTTGTATGTTCATGACGTGGCAAATTTCCATCATTGTCTTCTTCCAGGTCAATTGAATTGATGATGATATCATCGCCAGGCATGAGCGATATCATATGGATTTTATACATTGCAACATCCCTATTCGTGTAGAACAAGTAAGGGAACATTGGGTCTATTGGTGCAAGCCGCAAGCACCTCAAATTGATATATGTTAAGTCATCATATGTTTGGCTGTTTGTCCATATTCTGTTCAGAATTGCAATGAATGTTTCATCTGTTTGGCGCATTGTAGTATGCAATTCAAAGAATTTAATATTGTCTCTCTAGAAGTCACGTGCCACTGTTTCCATGTTAACGGTAGGTTGTTCAAATATCAACGAATCTTGGATGGGTTGTGACTGGTAAAGATCCCCACAGAATATCATGTCAATGTTTCCAAAGTATTTTGTGTGCACATGTTTTATGATTCTTAGTCGGTTGTCAATGGAATACAAGAACCGACTTCTAATAAAAGATGCTTCATCTATAAAGACAAGTTGGAGTTTCTCATAAATCTTAGACAATGTATCCAACATTTCCTTGCTAAGTGGAAGAAACTCTGACTTGTTAAAAGGCATTAAAAATGTAGAGTGGACTATTGTTCCACCTGCATTATATGCAGATTTTCCTGTGTATGCAACTATTAGGCCCTTTGGTTTCATAGGATCGGAGGAATTGTTTGAATCATAGATTCATATAAGCATTTGAAACAATTATTTCGCTGTGAATGTCTTACTTGTTCCTGCTCCGCCTGTAAGGAACAAGTGCACAGGAGTGTCCATGTTCAAGCATTTTTTTAAGAGAAATGTCCTTTACAATTGTTTGTTGTTCTCGATTCAACAGATGTCTTATTATGTGGTATTCATTATTTTCAATTAGGAAAGGATGTTTTGTGACTTGAAAAACAAGATTGATACATTTTTCACCTCCACCTGTTGGAGGACGAGGCAAATCCGCTTGTAAGTCATAGGATTTGCAAGGAGTTCTGGTTGTTTTTCGGTTTGTGAATGTCTCATTAGGATTGTCAGGGTTTTGCTAGCTCATTAAATGCAGTTTCTAGATCACCCGATGTTGGATTAACATTGTAGGTAAACCTAGCTTCATTGATGTGCACTATAGTCTCAGAGGCAACATACGCAACCTCCCATGTAGAGAAGTTATGTTTTAATGTCTCTTCATTTTCATCGAACGGAACGTACAAAAATAGTTTTTCTCTACAATAGTTTTCATAGTCAGAATGTTTATTGTATTTGAAAAACTGTATCACATAGGTTTTTTTTCTTTTTGATATGGGCACACCATTTTTTTTGTAATGTGATACAAATTCTGCTAAGCAGATATGCCTAATAGGAGATGGACGTTGAAGTTAATAATAAAAAATAGAGTGAAATAGCACATCTTCTGAATTGTCAGGCTCTTGTTCTAGCAAAACCGATGGTTTAAGCACAAATGTGTGTTTTTCAAGTGGAGATGTGTTTATGAAGACACATTTTCTTGAACTACAAGTGAGGGGCAGGGAAAGTGCAATGTGAACTACTAGCTGAGCAGACGGTTGTTGAAGATTAAGCAATGTGTTTCCAAGTGTGTGTATCATTTGTATGGCATCAATATGACTTCTTTCATGTTCTTTGCGTATTCTTTTGAATGCACTTGTCATAGATTTGTCAACCTTTGTCATATATGAGGTACAGTAGGATGCTGCAGCATATGCATTGAGCACGTACTGTGCATTTGTATTTTCTTTCCACATAACTGGAATGTCCTTGGAGAAACTGTTGTTCCAAATATGGGAAAGTTTCCATTTAAGGAAAACTATTGGTTGCTTAAATGTACATTGTATGGCTTTGATGTACTCATCTTCTGATAGATTTATCTTTGTCAATAATGCATCAAATCTCATCAGCTCGTCAAATTCTCCTTGTTCTAGAAATGCGAACAAGGATTTATATTTCTCAACAACAACATTGTCCTCTAAACTAAGTGGCTCTATGATTCTTGTAGCTCTCATTGGTGGCACGGGAAAGTTATATTTGCAATGCGAGTTTTTTCATTTTCTACAACTTCTTGTATGGTAATGTCTATGAACTTTGGCAAGTTCTGGATCCAAATGATCCATGTTGCATGTTATGTATTTCTCCACAAATTGTTCGATCTCTGAGTTGTTGTTAGCTCCATAGACTGGTGCACCCTCTATCCACAACAGTGCATGGTCATGTTCATTTCCCCTATTCTGGAATTCAGACACAAAAAAGTAGTCTGATATTTTTCCGAAAAATGTTTCATCATGGCATATCAATTGTCTCAAAGCATTTATTCTATGTCTATAGTAGCGAGTACATGTCACTGGGTCTTTTCTTATGAGGTATTCAATGTGATTGTTTTCTAGTGTATCGGTTTGTTTTTTACATTTCATGTTCCTATGCAGGTCAGATACGACAACTACCAATGGATCTCAGCAATGCTCTGCACTTGTAAATGTGATGAAAAATGTTGGCGAGCCCAATTGCCGGATCATTGCAAAAATAGTTTTTTTTGTTTTGTTGCAGATAGTCACGAGAGGTGCGAATGTTTTTGAAATCTATGTATCCAATATCAGATTTCAGAATTTTTTCTAGGTTTACTTTGTACTTGACATCCTTGGCCAACAAATTTCTTCCTTGTAACTGGCCTTTTCTTATTCGGACCCACATGTAGGAGAGAACTTGCTCTATTATTATGCGCATTTTTTTGAAAAGCAAATTTGTTATGTGACAGGAGAAGTCACCGCTTGAATGTAGCATCTCCCATCATGCTATTTTATGATAACTGAATCGTTCTGTAATGTCAATGGCACGTGGATCTCCATAGAAGAGTCTTGGAAAGTTCATTTCCTTAGAGAATTTGTCCTTGAATATTCCAAGTGGACGCTGCCCCTCAGCAGGTGCAATTTCGACAATATTGTCTTGCAAGTCACAAATGCACTGTGAATCAATGAATCCATGCACCAATGTATCAGTAGATGTTTCACTCTCCATTTCATCACTTGTATCAAATTCACTAGAATATTTGAGAGTCTCTGTAGATTTGGAATCCTCTTCTGTAAGAACAATGTTCCAATTCTCATTTATACAAATGTTTTGTGCTCTGTACAAGGCCATGGAACATAATTCCTTTAATGCTTTCATAACAACATGCACACACACTTTGCCTGTCTGATAGGAATTTTTGTATCGCAAGAATCTTTTCAGAGCCACAACAATTGTCATTGTATCGCTAATGAATTGTGGCAAGGATTTTTGCACAACATCTAGCTGAACAAGCACATTAATAATTGATCTTGTTAAGCCCATCTGGGGTCGTTTATAGGCCCAAGGTCTGATTTGTGAAAATGAAATTCGCAGAGACACAAGTCTCTCCTCAAGTTCCGTAAGTGCACTTACATATGGTAGTGGTGTATTACATCTTATTTCCTCAGGGGTTGCAAATTGTGGCAGTTTTCCATTTTCAAGCGACTGTTTGCATGGAAGACAAATTTTGCCACTAGAAAATGGTTTATCGTGTGCTGTCAAGTGGAGGTATTCTGCTTGCAAATTAGGCATGAAAGACTTACTGTTTTTTGAGAAATTCAATTGTTCACAAATTGCACATGCAATGGAAGGAGTGTCTTTAATTTGTTTCATGTATGTCTTTCTTGCATTTTTATTTCGCAGGGAAGTATGAGTAGAAAGTGTTTGCTGGTTTTCATTGGTAGTAGTGCATGGTGTTGCTTCTAGGCCACGAAATGTGACAGTTGCATGACCATTTTGCGATATGCGACTGTACCTGTTTCTGTTCTGTTGTGCACGGAAAAATTTCTTTAGATTGTGATATGTGACTTTCTCTCTAAAAGGAAGCATAAAAATGTATTTTTTTCTCTCGCGGATGACCTTTTTCAAGTTGTGTTAACTTACTCTACGTTTCTTGTCTAAGGGCATGATGACTTGATGGCAGCTGGGATGAATTTCACTCTGATTTAGGTTGTCATAACTTAGTGTACGTTTTTTGTTTAAGGGGTGTATGGCCTCATCACAACTGGGATGAATTTTACGCATAACATTTTTCAAGTTGTGATAACTTACTCTACATTTTTTGTTTAAGCCCTGTATGGCCTCATCACAACTGTGATGAATTTCATGCATGGATTTTTGTTCAAGCCCTGTATGGCCATGTCGCAACCGGGAGGGGTTTCATTCTCACTAAAAAGCATGCGACGCGTATGCAGATTCGATGCAGTTTGGATGACATGGACATTTATCCCTCAACCACTGATATGTCCAAGCAAAGGTTCATAATGGATATGTTTTGTATCTGTTTTCAACGAGAGGACGTCAATTGTTTGATCATAATTTAAATCAATAGACCAGGAATGGACAATGCCATATGGCAAGGCCGACCAGACCTAGATATTTACTTTGAACATGACAGACAACCATTGCAAATAGAATCTATAACCCTCCACATTCCCTTTTTCATATGACAACACGATGTTTACAAGGTATTCGTTCCAACTTCCAATTGCTGACATATTTTGTAGGAGATATGGCGAAAGGTGCTCATGCAAGCACCTAAAAGCCTGTTTGTTGCCGCCTATAATTGCATTGCAAAAGGACTGTACTGTGTAAAGATGCAACGATTGGACATCAAACTCCGCTACTACCAAACAACAAATTGCATTGAACAGATTATCTCCACAGCTAGACACAACAATTGTTGCTAGCTGTAAACCATGGCAGTCTATGCGATGCATAATCTGTTTCCACTGTGATTCAAGGTCTTTGCAAATGAGGGACAAGTAAATATGACCTTCTTCAACATTTCATATGGACATTTTTCTGTACAATAGTGGTTCATAATGACCACTAACAACATTGGCATCATGGAACAAGATGAAATATGGATTGTCAGATGCACTTTTGTTGAATAGTAGATATCTTGTTTTTCTTGTCAATGACCATATTCCAATTGATATATTGAGCCAGTTAGACAACCACCGTATACAAAATGTATCTCCCCAAATTCCCCTCTCATGTGCAGGCAGAATTGGGGATGCAAACAACCGCATCTTTGAAAAATACATTTGGACATCATGTATTCCATGCAACTACCGAAGAAAATCAGATTCCAATTCGTATTCATACGAATCCAATGCCTCAACATCGCCATTTTTTAAACAACCCAGAAAATAATCTATCAATCCATTGCACAAGCTGGTCGAGGAATAACAAAAATGCAGTAGAACCTGAAATGCATCGAAAAGGCAATCCCCTATAATATACGAGAATGCATCCAATCTAAAGATCCCATTGCTATGAAAAACCTCGTCAATGTTGTCATGTATAATGGAGTGTGTATCTATTTCATATGACTCAAAATCTATTACTTGTTTCATCTTTTGAACTGTCATTTTGAAGCTATTTGTTACATACTTTCAGTTTTCATGAAAACAGAGAAAAGGGGAAAAAAGAATAAAAGTAGGAAAAAAAAAAGGAAAGCAAAATAGGAAAACTACAAGCGCGAAACTAGGTACCAATCCCCGTATGTATCTTTCAACCTTCTTCTTGTCAAATTCAACCCCCCTAGTCCCAATAGTAGATGAGAAGAAAACAAACCCACACTGGAAAGCGAACCAAACAAAAAGAAACAACACAAATAAATAACACCATAAATTTACTCAGCAAAAAGATCGATTTGAACCTATTCATGGCATGCATCCTACAATCTTCTCAGAGCTAGAAAAAAGTTCTGCAAAATAAAAAGGACATGACAAAGGAAAGAACTGGACGTAGTTTTCCAACTCACATAATAAAATCATTCCCTGCGTCTACACCCCAACGGATGGTTCCCTCCTCTGATAGCTCCGAACTACTTTTCGAAAACCCCTCTGCATTGCAATTTTCTAAATAGCTATTGTTATAACCCTAAATTGCACCATCCGTGCTTACCTAGCATCAGGCCAACTCATTGCCCTTCATTGCCAAAGCCATGTTGAAAAAAATCTTGGAAAAACCTCTTAAACCAACTAACTCGCGCCCTAACCCACTGCTGGGCGCGTTGGAACGCTGGCAGGCCTTATACTGCACGCGTTGGAACACTGGCTGGCCCACTACAGCCCGCGTTTACCTAACAAAGCAAAAAATCAGGAAAGTTGCCGACAGAACGAAAAGATTTTTGTCAGTTAACTGGAACTCCTAGCCATGCATGGACGAGAGTTCGCCTAAAACCCTAGCTCCTTCTAGCCTATAAAAGAAGGGGTAGGGGTACTATTCAAAAGAGGAAAATCATAGCAAAGAAACTCTGCCAAATTGCCGAATCCGTTTTGTCCCAACCCTTTAGCCTTTCCTCAAGCTTTAGGAGATATCAAGCAAAGCAGTTGGAGGACAAAGAAGAGGAGGAGCCCAGGATCAGGATCGAGGAACAGTGGCCGATCTCTATTATCATTGTAAGTTGATTCGTATTGAGATTAATAAAAATATACTTTTCCCGTCCCAAATACATGAGTCTTATATGTTCTATTTGATTTATGTTTAATCTCTAACCCTCTAGTAGATCAATAGCATGCATGCGTAGTTTTGTCTTGATTGCAGGATCGCTTTTTGGAAGGAGCAGCAGAAGCAAAGGGATAGAGATCAACGGAGGATCTACACCAACCGTCGATAAAAAGGTTAGTTGGTTCTTTCCACAATTGCATGTGAAAAGGGTTTTAGGTTTGGGGTAGAAGGTTAAAAGTAGTTTATTAAGGGTCATGATCTGCATGCAAGTTTAAACCCTAGCTTGTTGGTCCGTAGGGTAGAATAACCCCACAACAGAATTGGCGACTCCACTGGGGATATCTACTCTTAGGGTTTCCCGGATTTGCTTAAAGGTTTTTTGGGTAGTTCAAAGAAGTAAAGTTTCAGTTTCTTTGTTTATTTGTTGTTTGTTAGGTCAAAGCTGGCAGGGAACCTGGTTATCAATACCAGTTTTTCCTTGACTGTTGCTTGACATTTATTCTCGGGACACACAGAGGTACACGCGGCCTGCATAAGGCCTGCACGCGTGTAACCCGCGCCCTAACCTCTTATAGCCCGCGTTTGAACGCTTGCTGCAGAGGTTTCAGTAGCGGGTAGCATTCAGAAGGCTTGAGAGGCAGTCTCCTCTTACCTGTCAGAAGTTTATCTTCTCAGGGGGCTTTCTGGATCCTGTCTAGGTCTTGTTGGTTTATTGTCTTGTTTGTTAGTCAAACCTTTTTGTGTTGGTCATTCTTTGCATTTGTTTTCTTTTTTGCAAATTTTCCTTTTCTGTTGAAGTAATAGCATCCAAGCCTTTTAGAGACCCTGGTTGTCAATACCAGAGGTCTTTTTCAGGTCTGGGCTGCCTGTGTGTTGTTTTATCTTGGTTTTCATATAGACCCGCACACTGTTTAAGTCTAACTTGCGGGTACCTGCGCGCTGTTGTTGCTCAGCACGGGTTTGAACGCGTGCTGTCTTGGTGACAGTCGTGGGCCTGTTTGGTAGTTTTTTCAGCTTGGGTGGGGCAGTCATCCTCTCCTGTGGTGAGAAGAGCTCCTCTCAGGGGTATAGAGTCTGGAGCTGCATAGTCAGCAGGTTAGGGCATCTTATCCTTAGCCTGTGTTTATTTAGTTGATGTTTTGATAGAAAAGACAAAAGAGAAAAAATATTTGTTTTATGGTTTTTAGGCAAGTGTTAGAATCAATGTTGTCTTGATTGCTTTTTCGCATTTTGTGCTCTGATTCTTTTGTGATCTGTGCTTTAAGCCAGATTTTTCTTTACATTCTCTTGGTTTTGTTCTTGTCAACATTTTTCCTTGTTGCGTTATTTTGCAATAAAATAAAATAAAAATATCCATTGTTTCATTTTCTTCTTGATTTGAAGATCGTGTTGTTGCACCAGTAGCTAGGAAAGAAGTCTTTTGCATAAGTTTTTGCAGTGCATGTCAAGCATAAGTAGCTCACAGATCTGAGCGAAAGTCCTTCATATTTACTGCATGAAATCTTAGTAATTTTGAAAAGAAAAGAAGTCTTTCTTGTTGAAAAGTTGTTGGTTTTGCATTTTAGTAACAATTTTTATTTCCAAGCATTTCTTGTTCATTTTTCTTTGAGTCTTTTTACACACCATCAGTTTCACTTTCGCACCTTGTGACTTAAAAAATCCCATTAAAAGCAACGCTAATTAAAATCAAGTAGACTTTTTGTTTATAGGGTGCATACATTAGCTCAGGATTAGGGCCTTGGAATAGGTTGGAGAGTAAATTCTCCAAGGCCACCCAAACTAAACATTGGAGTCTATCAATAGGGAGTGTAGAAGTCCAGTTACGAAAAGTTATTCAGGACCCCCCTCTAACACAGGGGCTAAACACGAGGTCGCGTGAGGAAAGGTAGCGGAGATAACCCCTCCAAAGTTGGACCGAGCGTTGTGGAGAACACATATCGAGGATTTGTTAAGGGATTCCGTCGTTTGCATTTGCCACGGAGCTTCGTGGGTCTCGAATCCGTTCGAGGTCCTCAGTTGTCTTCCAGACCATTTGCTCTCAATACCCTTGACAGGTTTTGGGCTTGATACCCTGCTCATTGTGGTCTACCTGACTATCGACTGTACCTTCC
>JASDQU010198164.1:5263-16377 GCA_032191745.1 Picea mariana | reverse complement strand
ACATGATCTGGTAAGAGAAAGATTAGAACAACTTGATGTTGATATAGAAGATCTTCCTTCCCTTCTCCAACGGAAAAATCTTTCTCAAAATTGTCTCTCTCAATCGACCCCTAGTCAATTCCAAATCGCCAATCGTCTTCATGCTCAACTCCAATCCATTAATTCTCAAATCACTTTGCACCAGCAGCCAAGCGTGGTGAATTTACAATACTACTCACCCCCTGATTCTGCTTTTGCACCAAACAAAACTCATTCTAAAGCACCTTGACATTTTATCCATAATACTGAGCCTAACTTCCTACATCAAAGAAAGTCCTATGCAAATAAGCACCATGTAAAATTTATTGATGATGAAGATGAAGAAGAAAATGACTTGCCTACTGAAACCACTATAGACAAGACGATCAGTACACTAGAATGTTCTATCAAATAAAAAGTAATATTGATCCAATAAATTTGGAAAGCTTTGAAGCTTGAAAAAGAAGAACTAAGCTATCTCCAGAAACAGAAGGATGAACTATTTGAAAAATAAATGATAGAAGCCTCAGATATCCCCTACTCTTATAAGTCTACCCAAGATCAAGCTTCAGGACCAAGTTCGTTTAATCAGATAAATGGTTTAGAAGATATATTAGTCATTACAGTTGAGATAAAAGTATCTGGTTATCAGACCTATCCTCTAGATTCTCAACTTGACACAGATGCAATGAATTCATGTGCAAAGCATGGTTCCATTCCTTATTATTTCTGGCAGCCAATTAATATAGCTTTCAGATCTGTCAACAAGACTGAGATCAAAATCCAGTCGTTTGCTCCAGATTTTCCAATCCTGATAAAAGGAGTCAAAGTCCCTGTAAATATTTATTGCTTTGACACAAAAGCAGATGTCATTTTAGGACAATACTTTGTAAATAGATGTTTTCCATTTACTATTGGTGAAAACTTTGCACAGTTCACAATTCTAAACAAGTCCATTTCTATCCCTAGTAAAACCTCTTTTGAAACAAAGATAGGATCAGCAAAACCTTTGACTCGGGTAGAAAGGTCTGCAGAAAATCTTGAAAAAATACAAAAAATCACAAATAATGCTGACACCCATGGTCTATCTGTAATAAAAGAAATTAAAGAAAAGATTGAAAGGGATTGTACTTCATACTATCCATATGAATTTTGGACTAGAGAAAAGTACTATTTTGATCTTCCATATAAAGAAGAGTATGTTGCTAAGCTACAAAAAGCTTCTGCCAATAATATGTCTCCAACAGAGGCTGAATATTGTCAGAAATAAATTGTTGAATTACTACAAATAAAGTTGATCGAACTGAGTCAAATCCCTTGGTCTTGCCTTGCCTTTTATGTGAATAAGAATAGCGAGCATAAAAGAGAAAAACCCATAATGGTAATCAACTACAGATCTCTTAACGATGCTTTATTGGCAATCAGGTTTCCTCTACCCTCGAAGGATATTTTGTTCTCTACGATTGGAAAATGCAATGTTTTCAGTAAATTTGATTTAAAGAGTGGATTCTAGAAAATAGGTATAACTCCCAAAGACAGGTAGAAGACAACATTTGTTGTCCTCTATGGACAATTCCAATGGAAGGTGATGCCCTTTGGATTGAAAAATGCTCCATCGGAATTTCAGAAAAGAATGGACGATATATTCAAAACCCTGCCTTTTGTAATTGTATATATAGATGATTTATTGGTCTGTTCTTTAGATACCAAGTCACATGTGGTACATTTGAAAATTGTTTATGATCATCTGTTTAAGCATGGTTTAGTCCTGAGTAAAACTAAGTTATGTTGAGCTAAAACCAGGATTGAATATCTGGGTTTACTTCTATCCCAAGGATGTATCAAATTGCAAGAATATGTTCTAAAAGATCTATCTGAATTTCCTGATGAAATTATTGACACTAAGTAGTTTCAAAGATTCTTGTGAATCCTCAACTACATACGACAGTTTTATGACAATCAAGCTAAAGATGTTAGAATTTTTCAGAAGCGGTTGAAAGGAACAATGTCATGGAATTCAAACATGACCAAGGCATTCCATATTATCAAACAGAAGATTCGAGATCTTCGAAGCCTACATATTCTAGATTTCAACCTACCTTTGATCCTAGAAATAGATGCCTCGAATGAAACCTGGGCAGTAGTTTTGTTGCAGAAAAGTAGCTCTCAAAAGGAAGAAGTGTGCATGTACACCTCAGCATGCTTTACAGAAGCTGAAAACAAATATCCTTCTTCTCATAAAGAAATACTTGCAGTTAAATGTGGAATTAAGAAATTCAGACTCTTTTTAAAACCTAATCACTTCACTGTTAGAACTGATTTTAAACATATGAAAGGCATGTTTTCTAACCAATGTCTTTTGGAACAGGGTAATAATAGAATTCTAAGATGGAGTCTCTGGCTTGATGGTTTTGATTTTGATATTCAGTATAAGCCGGGTAAAGATAAATACATAGATGATTTGTTGACAAGAGAAGCATCTCCCAAGCAAGTGAGAGAAATAAAAATGATGGCTTCCATCTCATTTACTGCTCCTAAAGCCCCTCCTGGTTAAAATTGGATATTAGTTTGTAATTCTTGTTCAATACAATATTGTTTTGTGTGCTTAGAATAATGTATAAAATCCAGTCCAGTGTGTAAAGCTATTTTGGAAAGATGGGTACAAAAATACAACCATTGTATTCTAAACTCCAGATATTTTGCACAAAGTTCACGATTACTCAATGGAACCATCTCTAGAGGACCTATGCAAGGTCATATATATATGTATATTTATGATCCATCCATAACATATTCTGACTACTGTTCCATATTCCAACATATAAAAGATACTGGATCTTGTTGGTTTCTCTTTGAATGAGATACTTTCAGCAATAACCAAGCATGGTGGTTCAGATGGTTTATTGTTCTACTCTGGAAATACTGCCCCCAAAGTATAAGTTTCTTTGGAAAAATGAGAAGTACCTTCACAGTATGGCTAAAATCATAAGTTGAAGAAGCTGCTCATTATAATGCATGATTTGTATTTAATATATCCTTCCTCGGCAGGGATCTACTTGAAGTACATCAAGAGCCTCCTATTCCTCACAGTTATAAATTTTCCAGCAAATTCTACAGTGAAATTTGTGTTCCAAATGAAGATCTGATACCTGGTATGGGAGGATCTCCATTTTTCAAATGCTTCAACGGGCTCCCACCTTTCTCAGATCATTTTGAGTCCCCACCATCAATTCATATTAACTATGATAGAAATCATAGTGATAGTGGTGATTCTTTTGACTCTGTGGCAATGCATAATATCATCAATTGAATGGAAGCATGATGGACCCTTGTACTTAAAGATGTTATGTACTTTTGTAGATTCATGTATTTCGGACCGACAGTGGTGTTCTGACTGTTCTGTGGGTTCCAGAAAAATTCCACTTTGTATTATTTGATTTGATATATTAAGAATATTGATTGTTTCCGTAAAAGTGGTATGGGTCCCCATATGGATGAGCCTCCAAGGGACGATATAACAAATGGAGTCCACTTGCTGCCCCATCCACTCTGAGGAATCTAATTTAGACTGGCAATTGCCTGTAATTGTTTACCGGTAAGCTATTGTGAAAACTATAAATAAATCCATTCATCCCTCATTAAGATCATTGGGAATGACAGGAGTGAGTCTATAAGAAGTTGTAGGTTGAAGTTTATGTGTCTAAGAGAGGTGTGTATCCTCTTCACTCGCCCTTCGGGATCTTGTGAATGAAAAACATCGATCTCGTGTGTAAAACTGTCAGTGAGTTTATAAAATTGGTATTATTTTGAGGTCAGTGTGATCCTACTTTGTAAAAATTGAGTTTATAAAATTGGTATTAGTTTGAGGTCAGTGTGATCCTACTCTGTAAAAATTGGTATCAGATGCGTGTATACTTTATCATCTGAAGAAATAAATTTGTTCTATTTTACTAGACTATTGTTCAAGTGTGGATTCTATCATATATGAGCCATGAGTTTGGGAATTATGGAATGTGATATGTGTAAATGTTGAAGATGAAGACGTGATTTTACTTGTGGATGGCATCCAGCAGGTTCTGTGAGATGGAAGAACATCTTTATTAAAGCCAACAAAGGTGACAAGTGTTGTGTATCATCTATTTCCCATCGTAAGTTGAATCTTACCTTCAGTTGTGTTTACTTCCCTGCATTCATACTATTTCTCCAAAATTTGCAGTAATACTACATGGATTTGCACATATCCGGTAGTTAATCTTCTTATAATCTATCTTCAGATGCAAAATTTAAAAATTCTTCATGGTTCAAGAGAATTTTAATTTCAAATTCGATTGATCTTTTATATAACACTAGGATTATAGCACATGAATATGAACCAAATGCAAACTGTACTATGCCTGAGATAGAACCTTCTAAGATCTATGATTTGCCTATGTTCAAATTTTGTGCTACTACCTTAATCAGGTATTGTTCCACAAATGTTAACTTGTCTTTAGGACAAAATCTCTACCAGATCCCTATGATTCAACATGTCGATATTGATTGGGGACTCGAGAATGGATATAAATATATTCACCTTGGATTAATCCAATTCGATGTTAATCCTCTAGTCTGTCCTTGTTTGAATACTTCTTCCTTATGTTGTGTCATAGACTCTCGACATAATCAATTTTTTGATGCAATGATTGGAGGTTTCCAAGAGCCCCTCCACAATGGCCATGTATGGTCTTCATTCTTACCCAGATTTCAGGTCTCTCTCACAGATCCATTTATTTATACTCTTCTTCAGGCCTATATTCAGTTCTCTCATTTTGATATGGCATGCCCTTCTGAGATTTCCCAACTACATACGACAACTTGTTTTTGATTTTTATCTGCAACTATGCCTGCCCTCAACCCTAACCTTCTTAAACGTGCTACCTCTGAAAGTGTGGTGGTTGGTCCAGGTAATGTTACTCCTCTAACATTAGGATTTTTCCAGCTTACACTCCCAGATGAATGGAAGGTTGATTATTAGGCACTTCAATCAAGGATACACCCATCTGAAACCCAACAATTGGTTGTACAAAAAAATCCAACGGGGAACCAAGTCTTAAAGATTGGTAGAACCCATAGCAGTAAGATAGAGAGAAGAAATTATTTCTCATCATATGTGTCTTCATCTACTACTTCACCTAAACACCCTCTTTATGTTCCTGTCTCTGGAGATTCAGAGTTGGATAATCATTTATTTTACCACCAAAACAAATCCACTAAATGCCAATTTTGCAAAGCCTGTATTCCTTCCCATAATTCAAGTGAACCCTCTACATCTTCAACTCCTTCTTACAGGACTTTCCATCAAAACATTGAACACAATGGACAACACTCAAACTGTCCTGGGTGTATGAAAATCTCAGCCCCATGCCTAGAGCTGATAAATAAAAGTCCACTCCACTCCCACAAAGAAATATAGGTTTAGGAAATTTCACTCCTTCTTTTAAAAATAACACACTTGTTGTTGATCTAGAACTTGTCTAGTATAGAAAGATTGATTCTGAGAAATCTTTTGAAATAATTCGTATGCAGAATTACTCCAATTATCAATCTGTGTGTTTAGAAAAGAATCTTGATGATGTCGCTCAAGATATTCTGCAAACAAAAGCTCATGTAAATGGTATACATGTTGATTTAGAATCTATTGAGCATAACCAACTGACTTTTAAAGAACAGCTTGGTCAGATCTTGGAAAAATTAGAGACCATTCAATCTGCAGTTCAAGATCTAAAAGAATCCTTTGACAAGGAAAAAACTTCACCTCCCCCTATTCTATTTTCAGAAATAGAAGAACAAACCTCATTTAGGTTTTTCGGTCCTTCTAAGAAAAATAAACAATTATCCCTGAAGCAATTAGCCAAAGAACTAGCCAACCCATCTTTTACTAGAATTGTTGAAGTAGTATTACTAGCTATCAACAAGTTGGAGCTAGTAAAAAGTCAATTGTCCCAATTTAAAGTATCATATGGATCCCAACAATGAGTCTCCACTTCTCCATCTTTATACATAAAAACCTTAGAACAAGGAGAAGGATCAAACATTCCTAGGTCCTCAGACCAGGATGCAGGAGGAAATCCTTTCCATACTGCTTGGGAAAAATGGTGTAATGCTAAATATGGATCAAGAAAAAAGGTTCCTTTTGATCCTGCTAACTCAAATGAACATGCTAGCTTTAGCAGGGAAAATATTTATCTAGCACCAATGACTAACATCAATTGTAGGTCACGAAATGAAATGATCATCATTTTTCAGAAATAGCATGCTTGGGCAAAAACCCAAAAAAAATTATACAAAAATCGAGTTGCCTGGAATGAATTAGCCCTTAGGCTAAGATGGGGATTCACTGGAAATTTAGGACTCTGGTGTGATAGAATCAATGAAAATGACAATCTTAGAATTATGAATTATGACAAAGGCATTGATGAACTGTCAAAAATAGTCATTCATGAATTCTATGGCAGTAAAAATATAGATTCTGATCATTATGCCAATTTGTTTATGAGTCAAAAATTGTGTCATGTTAAGCAATTCCTTGAGTTTCTTTATACAATGCAAGATCTCCTTTATAGAACTCCATACCCTCATAATGTCGCTTATCTCAGAAAATATCTCTCTGCCATGCCTGGAAAGATACCTGATCTGGTAAGAGAAAGATTAGAACAACTTGATGTTGATATAGAAGATCTTTCTTTAGCTAGTCGTCATGAGCACGTTGTTACCACCCTTCAAAAGGAGTGCTTGCGACGAAAAACTAATAAGTCTGTTAAAAACCAACTTGGTTTTGATTAAGGTGTCTGTGATATATTTGCAGAAACATACCATTTTGGTTGTAACCAACACAAAGGGAGAAAAGCATCTTGCAAACCTAACTGTGTTTGTTTCAAGTGTAAGAAGCCAAACAAATATTTCAAAAACAAATTCCCCAAGAAATTTAGTAAACGCAAACCCATCCATACAAAGAATTATTTTAAGAGAAGGACTAACCCTACACAGTCCAAAAACACAAAGTGTTTTATCTGTAAGTATCCTGGCCACTGGGCTTCACAGTGTCCTTTGCGGCGAAAGTATAAATTTCATAATAAAATAATGGATCTGTTTACCACAGGTTATGATCTGGATGATTGGGATTTAGTTTCCTGTTGTTCAAAAGGTGAATACCTATCCCTTACAGATACTGAATCCGACACTCCTCTACAGCCAGATTCTCCTAATCATTCCTCTGATTCTTCTCATTCGTCATTAAATTTAAATTTTCTAGATCTTAAAATGATGAACAATATAGATGATCTTCCTTCCCTTCTCCAGCGGAAAAATCTTGTTCAAAATCGTCTCTCTCAATTGACCCTTGGTCAATTCCAAATCTCTAATCGTCTCCATGCTCAACTCCCATCCCTTAATTCTCAAATCACTTTGCACCAGTAGCCAAGCATGGTGAATTTACAATACTACCCACCCCCGATTCTTCGTTTGCACCAAACAAAACTCATTCTAAAGAACCTCGACATTTTATCCATAATACTGAGTCAAATTTCCTACATCAAAGAAAGTCCTATGCAAATAAGCACCTTGTAAACGTTATTGATGATGAAGATGAAGAAGAAAATGATTTTCCTATTGAAACCAATATAGACAAGATGATCATTACACTATAATGTTCTATCAAATAAAAAGAAATATTGATCAAATAAATTTGGAAAGCTTTGAAGCTTGAAAAAGAAGAGTTGAGCTATCACCAGAAACAAAAGGATGAATTGTTTGAAAAATAAATGATAGAAGCCTCAAATATCCCTTACTCTTATAAGTCTACCCAAGATCAAGATTTAGGACCAAGTTTGTTTAATCAGATAAATGGTTTCAAAGACATATTAGTCATTATAGTTGAGATAAAAGTATCTAGTTATCATACCTAAGCTCTGGATGCTCAACTTGACATAGGTACAATGAATTCATTTGCAAAGCATGGTGCCATTCCTTCTTATTCCTGGCAACCAAGTAATATATATTTCAGAGCTGTCAACAATACTGAGATCAAAATCCAGTCGTTTGCTCCATATTTTTCAATCCTGATAAAAGGAGTCAAAGTTCCTATAAATCTTTATTGCTTTGACACAGGAGTAGATGTCCTTTTAGGAAAAGACTTTGTAAATAGATTTTTTCCATTTACTATTGGTGAAAAATTTGTACAGTTCACAATTCTAAACAAGTCCATTTCTATCCCTAGTAAATCCTCTTTTGAAATAAAGATAGGATCAGGAAAACCTTTTCCTCAGGTAGAAAGTTCTGCAGAAAATCTTGCAAAAATACAAAAAATCATAAATAATGGTGACACCCATGGTCTATCTGCAATAAAAGGAATTAAAGAAAAGATTGAAATGGATTGTACTTTAGACTATCCAGATGCATTTTGGACTAGAGAAAAGTACTTTGTTGATATTCCATATAAAGAAGACTATTCTGTTAAGCCACAAAAAGCTTCTGCCAATAATATGTCTCCAACAGAGGTTGAATATTGTCATAAAGAAATTGTTGAATTACTACAAAGAAATTTGATCGAACCAAGTCGAAGCCCTTGGGCTTGCCCTGCCTTTTATGTGAATAAGAATAGCGAGCAGAAAAGAGGAAAACCCAGAATGGTAATCAACTACGGAGCTCTTAACGATGATTTATTGGAAATCGGGTTTCCTCTACCCTCTAAGGATATGTTGTTCTCTAAGATTGGAAAATGCAATGTTTTCAATAAATTTGATTTAAAGAGTGGATTCTGGAAAATAGGTATAACTCCCAAAGACAGGTACAAGACAACATTTGGTGTCCCGCATGGACAATTCCAATGTAAGGTGATGCCCTTTGGATTGAAAAATGCTCCATCGGAATTTCAGAAAAGAATGGATGATATATTCAAAACCCTGCCTTTTGTAATTGTATATATGGATGATTTACATTGGTACATTTGGTACATTTGAAAAAAAATTATGATCACTTGTTTAAGCATGGTGTAGTCCTGAGTAAAACTAAGCTTTGTTGGGCTAAAACCAGGATTGAATATATGGGTTTAATTCTATCCCAAGGATGTATCAAATTTCAAGACCATGTTCTAAAAGCTCTATCTTAATTTCCTGATGAAATTCTTGACACTAAGCAGTTGCAGAGATTCTTGGAAAGCCTCAACTACATAAGACAGTTTTATGAAAATCAGGCTAAAGATGTTAGAATTTTGCAGAAGCGATTGAAAGGAAAAATGTCGTGGAATTCAAACATGACCAAGGCAGTCCAACTTATCAAACAGAAGATTCAAGATCTTCCAAGCCTACATCTTCTGGATGTCAGCCTACCTTTGATCCTAGAAACAGATGCCTACAATGAAACTTGGGCAACAGTTTTGTTGCAGAAAAGTAGCTCTCAAAAGGAATAAGTGTGCATGTACACCTCAGCATGCTTTACAGAAAGTGAAAACAAATATCCTTCTTCTCATAAAGAAATACTTGCAGTTAAATGTGGAATTAAGAAATTCAGACTCTTTTTAAAACCTGTTCACTCACTGTTAGAACTGATTTGAAACATATGAAAGGCATGTTGTCTAACCAGCGTCTTTTAAAACAGGGTAATAATAGAATTCTAAGATGGAGTCTCTAGCTTCATGGTTTTGATTTTGATATTTAGTATAAGCCAGGTAAAGATAACTGCATATATGATTTGTTGACAAGATAAGCATCTCCCAAGCAAGTGAGAGAAATAAAAATGATGGCTTCCAGCTCATTTACTGCTCCTAAAGCCCCTCCTGGTTACAACTGGATATTAGTTTGTAATTCTTGTTCAATGCAATATTGTTTTGTGTGCTTAGAACAATGTATAAAATCCAGTCCAGTGTGTATAGTTATTTTGGAAAGATGGGTACAGAAATACAACCATTGTATTCCAAACTCTAGATATTTTGCACAAAGTTCACGATTACTCAATGGAACCATCTCTAGAGGACCTATGCAAGGTCAGAGATATATTTATATTTATGATCCAGCCATAACATATTTCATCTACATTTCCATATTCCAACATATAAAATACACTGGATCTTGTTGGTTTCTCTTTGAATGTGATACTTTTAGCAATAACCAAGCATGATGGTCCAGATGGTTTATTATTCTACTCTGGAAATACTGCCCCCGAAGTATAAGTTTCTTTGAAAACATGAGAAGTACCTTCACAGTATGGCTAAAATCAAAATATGAAGAAGTTGCTCATTACAATGCATGGTTTGTATTTAATCTATCCCTCCTCGATAGTGATCTACTTGAAGTACATCAAGAGCATCCTATTCCTCACAATTATAAAGTTTCCAGCAAATTCTACGGTGAAGTTTGTGTTCCATATGAATATCTGATACATGTTATGAAAGGATCTTCATTTTTCAAATGCTTCAATGGGCTCCCATCTTTCTCAAATCATTTTGGGTCCCCACCATCAAGTCATATTAGCTATGATAGAAATCATAGTGATAGTGGTGATTCTTTTGACTCCATGGAAATGCATAATATCATCAATCGAATTGAAGCATGATGGACCCTTGTACTTAAATATGTTATGTAATTTTGTAGATTCATGTCTTTCGGACCGACAATGGTGTTCCGACTGTTCCGTGGGTTCCAGAGAAATTCCATTTTGTATTATTTGATTTGATATATTAGGAATATTGAGTCTTTCCATAAAATTTGTATGGGTCCCCATATGGCTGAGCCTCCAAGGGACGAGATAACAACTGGAGTTCATTAGTTTCCCCGTCCACTATGAGGAATCTACTTTAGAATGGCAGTTGCCTATAATTTTTTACCGGTAACCAATTGTGAAAACTATAAATAAAGCCATTCCTCCCTCATTAAGATCATCGGGAATGAGAGGAGCAAATTTTTAAGAAGTTATAGGTTGAATTCTATGTGTCTAAGAGTGGTGTGTATCCTCTTCACTTTCCCTTCAGGATCTTGTGAATGAAAAACATCGATCTCATGTGTAATACTGTCAATGAGGTTATAAAGTTGGTATTAGTTTGAGGTCAGTGTGATCCTACTCTA
>JASDQU010198160.1:0-19431 GCA_032191745.1 Picea mariana | reverse complement strand
AGCTGGATATTTCAATTGGAAGATATGTAAATTGTCATAATGAACAAAAAGGGTTTCCGTTCATTTCATTCAATAAATATTGATCTTTATATCATGTGAGTTGAGTGGTTGATATGAGCATTCCAATTATATAAATCAAGATTAAATAATCTATTTATTCTATTCATTGGGATGAGAAAAAGGGGTAAAAAGAAATGAAAAAAAGAAGATCCTGGATAGTGAAATTGGAAGAGATCAAAAGTTATCAATTTCTATACAATCCATGGACCGAATCCAATTTAGTGAGATTTTTAATTCAAATCCTTTCGCACCGGGAGCGCCTTATAAAGCTCCTTGACCTTAGAATTCTCAATACGTTGCTTTTACGCAATCTACGTAAAAGCAATCCATATTTTTTGGTCAAAGGTATGGAAGTACTTACATTATCGGTCCTCACATATCACTTCAATTATAAAAGTAGTATGATTGATAGAAAAATTTATGTTTTATTTTATTTTTTTTATATAATAATTTTATCTATATATTATTTGAAACACTTAAATAAAATTTATAAATTTTATCCATCATCTTCAACACCAAAAACTAAGTGTTTTGAAATTAAAATTAATTTAAAAAAAAAAAGTAATTTAATAATAAGTTAATAGTCAAAGGAATGTTATAATAATAAAATTGTTTACCAGGATTTGAACAAAAGGAAAGGGAAGGGAAACAAATTAAGGAAAAATTGGATTAAAAGAATATGAGAATGATTCCAACAAAAAAAAATAATTAGGATAAAGTGAATTAATTAATGAATACATAATTTGAAAATAATTTATATATATATAGAATTCATAAAATTTAAATAATTAAATTTATTAAATTTATATTAAATAAGGAAAAAAATATAATTTTTATAAAATGAATATTAATTAATTCCTTTAAAATATAATTTATAACTATAAAAATTATTAAATATAAAAAATAACTTTTAAATAAATTTATATTTTAATAATATTTTACTTCACTCAATTATCTATATACTTATTATATCATAAAATATATACAAGTTGAAAATAATTAAATAATCACATTTATAGGATTCACATTGTTGAAAATAATTAAATAATCACATTTATAGGATTCACATTGTTAGGTATGGGAAGTAATAAGTAGTTTTACATTTGCTTACATTATTCATAAATACAATTGATCATGATTTATGGTTTCAATTTTCAATAGGTGAATAGGTGTTAATGATTTTTTTATCACCTGTTGTTTTTTATATTTCTCTTAAATGATATTTACAAAATACCATAATCATCCAGATTAGGTGTCTAACATTTTTCCCTTTAATCTGAAGGGATGTTTGTGAGTTAGGAATTATTTAGAACTTTTCAAAAAAAATTCAAGCACTTCTTTTACAACCTTCTTCTCTAGAAAAATCATGTGATTGATTCTTCCCTTTCTGAGCAAGGAACACGATCTCTCCAATGGGATGAGCTCTCTTCTTTCCAAAAGATTTCGCTCAATCTCCACCAAAAAGTTAAATAGAAAAAAAAAACCACCAACATCTCGACTAATATTGACATTACTCTGAGTAAAACCCTTCCATCTATTCTCATCCATGAGAATGTTGAACATATCTAGAGTCCTGCAATGGAATTTTTGTTTTTATATTTTTTTATCAATGTGGTCAAATATATTGGCTACTTGGGGGGTGAACTGCATAGAGATCCCATGTGCGTCCCACATCACTAGACACATTTGGTGCTCTAGTTTCATTAATTGGTGTTCTAGACATATTTGGTGCTCTAGTTTCATTAGTTGGTGTTCTGTACAATGAAATGTTTCCTCATCTTGTAGGACCAACGATTGAACCACTCTAAACGAGTGAACTTGCAGTGTTTCCTCCAATTTGCTTTTCCTTTAGTAGTGGATCCCATGGCGTATCTAGTTTCTACTGCTCCTGCCATTATAATAACAAAAATCATGTATCTTGCAAAGGCAGACAGGCCTTTGAAAGATTTCTCAGGACCTGAAAGTTGCTTCTCTCCTCCAAATATCTCCTACAAAGGAAGATGAGCTTCCCTCGTGTTTGCTTCAGGAGCCACTGAAATCCTAACCTTAAAATTATCACACCTTTTGCATTTATTCCTACCATGTGATTGGTTCGAATGACAACATGAGGGTAACAACATGGGCGTCATGGAGGAGTAGGCTGACGATTTTAGTTTCCCCAGGAATGGATACACTTGATTAGGGTTCTATTTTAGTGCATATAAATTGTCAAATCGAGGGTTCAAATTGGCCCAGTGACACTATAGAGATCATTCGATCTCAGGTGAGGAATCACAACAGGAGGTGCACAATTGAAACACCCAGGTTGCCTTCCAATTTCTTGTGACATGTTCAACAATAGAGATGAAGGATGTAGGGAATAACCAGAGACATTTCTGCAATGGGAGACAGATTCATAGAGGTAATAACCGAAGAGATAGAGAAATTTCCGCATGAGGAAGAATCGTGGACTTAAACCTGCTCTAGATCTATTACCACTGTGAAGCCAGGTATGGGAAGAAATAAGCAACTCGACACTTTCCTATATTTCATTAATGTGAGATATTCATAAATAAAATTGACCTAACTTTTGGTTTAAACAGATCTAAATGACTCTTCCTATCACTTACTAATTTTCATATTTCTTCTAAATGATATTTACAAAATAACATAATCATGAAAATTAAGTATCCAAGACACATAATTTAAAAATATTAAATTTACATAAATTAGGAAAAAATTACGAAAATACATAAAATCAATATTGATTTATCCTTATAATATAAGATACTTATAATTCTCAATTATATATATATATATATATATATAGGAAGGTTGGTAGTGTGACAAATATTTTGAAATTGAAATCTAATCTTGGTATAGGATGGATAAGCTAAGACAAAGTGTTTTTCATCTTCAACCTTCTTAGTGTCACAAAGGTGACACACTCTTTTATCCCAGGGCATTTTAGGAATTGATAAACACTCAATTTCACTATGGAGCTTGTGAGAATTTGTTCTTATCTTAGCCAGGCTTATTTTTTACTTTACACTTGTCAAAACAAAGAGATAATTTTGATCTTTCAAATTAGGGTTGATTACATCCTTATAATACCTTAATTTATTTTTTCCTTTAACTCTTTACCACACCACATTTTCTCCTTAAATTTTGATTTAATGATATTTTTAATAGTATCCTTTATGAAAAATAGTGTCTTCCATGATTCCCCAATAGCTTAACCAAGACTGGGCATATTTATGCCATCCTCGCTTGAGTTGAAGGTGGTTATGACTGGATTTTGAAGCAATTTTAGGAAGCCTCTTGTCTTCCATGTTGTTTAACTTGTTCTTATACATTAGGTATATAGTCATAGCCATTCTCTCAATGGGGGAAAGGCTTACCTCTAAGAGGAGGATGGGATAGGGTGTATTTCCTTTAATTTTGAGATTATAGGTTGTAAAGTTATTTTGGATTTTTTCTATCTTTCTCCAGGATTCACGAGAAGCATTGCATACCCAGACTTTGCATCCATATATAATAATAGGCATAACAAGAGTCTCAAAGAGGAGTTTCTTCTTATCCCATATCCAAAGATCGATTGATTTACAATTCTTTTCAAGCCCATAATAATCTTTCCATCCCCCAATAATCCTTTTCTAAATGTTATAATTCCAGTTGATCTTGTGGTGAATATCGTTTTGAAGATATTTGTATGAAGTCACTTCCTCCAAGTTGTTTTTTTCATATACGAAGGTATCATAAGTAATCTTATTAGATTTAATTATCATGACCTTAGTCTTGTCAGTATTAAAAGTCATACCCATATTGGAGCAAAAATCCTTGAGGATTCTTAGTTGGATTTTAAGATCGTGGGGACTCCTCACCATAAGAATGATATCATAAGCATAAAGAAGAAGATTAATGACTATACCAATGAGAATAGGGCTAACACAACCTGTTTCTTCCAAGCAATCTTCTAACTTGTCAATGTATATACCAAAAAGTGTAGGAGAGAAGGGACAACCTTGCTTGACTCTAATACTGCATTTAATCTCTTTCGACCAACCCTCAATGTTCTTAAACTTGGAAATAACATTTTCATACATCCTTATTGCAGTAGCCCTCAAATCAAAAGGCACTTTTATCTCTTCCAACCTATTCCAAAGGTTTTTCCTCGGATCTGTGTCAGAAGCTTTTCTAAAGTCAACAAAACAACAAAAAAGATTGGTTTTAGTATTGTGAAACTCCTCTACAATGATCCCAAAGGTAACAATATGGTCCACAATTGAATGATATCTCCTAAACCCGGTTTGGCCTTTGTCTCTTTTACAGTGACTTTCTAGCCAAAAGCTAATCTTCTTTTCCAAAATAATTTCATAAAGCTTGGCTAAAATCAAGTTAATCATAATGTTCCTATAATTAGAGGGAAAGTTTCTATCCCTATTCTTAAAAATAGGAACAATGAGGCTTTGCATCTAGGGTTCAGGGAAGCCCTTCTTGGCTTCTAAATTAAAGAGCTTGTGTATGTGAGGGATGAGGATAGGCCCTCCGATTTTAAAATTTCCAGCTTGGTAGCCTTCAATATCCTTAGCTTTCCCATTTGCAAGCCACTTAACCCTAAATTCTATGTCATCTAAAGAAACAAATTCATCCTATATAGGGACTATAGGAATGACATCCATGGCATTAGGGAACTTGTAAAGAATTTTAAGTTAGGAATTCCACTCCCTTGAGGGAATCTTATTATTTTATTTAGTATTGTGGATTAGAATTTTCCTCCATAACTTCTTAGAATCAAGCTTAGACATTTTTGAAAGCTTCTCTTGCCTGTTATTGATATAGTACCTTTTTTCCCTTTTAATTAGGGATTTGTATGTATTGATATTATCAAGTTTTAAGGACTCATTAGAGGCATCCATAATGGTTTTCCTAGCAATTTTACATTCTTTATCATACCAAGGGTTGGTTGTTCTATTATTATTTTTACAGGACACCTCAAAAAAGAACTTGTTAGTAGAAGTGGAAAGGGTAGTTGTAAAATTATGATAGAGGTATTCAATGTTTTCCTTATGAGTTGGGAGATGTAATTCACTATTTAAATCTTTTAAGAAAATGTCAATTTCACTTTTGTCAAAGAGTAGTTTCATTTGATTATTAGAACTCTCTTCAATGGCGCTCATGTGCATGGAAAAGTTCAGAGTTAGGGTTAAAGTTCTATGATTAGAGTTGGGTTCATGGTCATTTAAAAGGTCAAAAGTGACTATTTGGTTGGAAATGGAGATATCAAATATCATGTATAATATATGACACTACTACCTAGCCCATGAATACAATTCATCTCATTGGAGTTTGGCCACTTCATTACTCCATTTCAAATTATTAGGTCTTGAGAGTTGCAAAGCTTG
This sequence comes from Picea mariana, assembly GCA_032191745.1. NCBI lineage: Eukaryota > Viridiplantae > Streptophyta > Pinopsida > Pinales > Pinaceae > Picea > Picea mariana. The sequence goes on along the minus strand of JASDQU010198160.1, from coordinate 13,987 downwards.
ACCAACTCAGTACCAAACAAATTCTCGGTTAGGTCTTCAGAGCTTCTTTTGTAGCTATTAGCTAGAACAAGGTCCTCATCTAGCCATACAGGATTATGGTTGGAATCATTGCTTAAAATAATAGCTTGGTTACTTGCAGTCCTAGCATTAAAGTCTCTTAGCAGGAGGATATTACCTTCATTTTTCAAACTATAAATTTCTTGTTCTAAATTATTATAGGGACAATTGTTATCTAGATTGTTTTTCTTATAAAAAGTAGAATTAATAGGTGCAAAATAGAAAAATTTTATATACATCTTCTTAACATTAATGTATGGAATTTCTATCCCAATGTACTGATTAAGAGGGTCGGTCTTCTGAAGTTTATTGTGAGGAGAAATGCTCTTTCTAATATAACATGATATGCCTATTATCCCTCTATGATAGGACTTTTTGTTCCATGCTGACCACAAGACAAATCCTTCTATGTTAGTGATCCAGATTATTTTCGGCACGAAATGAGATCGGAGATATAATAAAGAAATGCACAGAGATATCACTGATGTTCAATAATATAACAGAAATGTATCAAAGATGCAACCATAAACACAGATATACAGTAATACACGATTTCTATTAATGAAATAAATGCACAGAGACTGTAAAAATACAGAGTGAAAGATTCGCTAGAATGGTGACAACTTATCTCTGGAAAGAGATGTGACAGCTACTCGCATTCGCAAGAAGATGACTACAATGAGGCTCTGAAGGCCTTTTTACAATAAAAAAAGAATGCCAAAAACCCTAGACCTCCAAAAACCTAACCCTAGGAGATGAAGCGCCAAAAGTCATTTGGGCCCCGTTTGGGTAAGTGAGTACATCAACTTCCCAGGGTCGTAACTTTTGCATACGATCTCTGTTTTAGACGTGTGATAGCTCGTTGGAAAGATATCGTCGAGGAGATTCATTTTGGGGGATCAATCATGCCTTCAACTATCATTAAGAACCTCGATCTTGAAAAATATTCATTTGGGCCCTCAAAATGGCCCCGGAAATTAAAACCTGCTAAAAATAGTAAATTGTCAAAATTGCCAGAAAATTGTTTTGAGCCATTTGGAAAAGGTGGGTGGCCACCGATATCCACCTGGATCAGTTAGTGACCTTAGACTCTTCATACTCCCAAGTTTCAACTAGACAAATAATATCAATATCACTTGGGATTCAACTTATCATATGACCTTTGTGCCATGAAAATCCACAACAATTATATATATATATATATATATGTGTGTGTGTGTGTGTGTGTGTGTGTGTGTGTGTTATTTTTAAATATTTAATTAAATCTATTTATATTAAAGTGAAATAAACTTTTAAGACAAATATTACTACGCATCTTCACATATTAAATTTATTTAAGAAATGATTATCCTTTAATAAATTATTATTATTATTAAACTTTATATTTAAGTTAATTGCATCAAATTATTAATATTATATATTTTTTATTTTTTTATAAATTTTATTTTAAATTTCATATAAAGTCTTTTAAGAATGCATATTAATTTATGTTTTTCATATCTATAAATAATATTATTTTTCAAATTTGAAATCAAAGATATTCCTTTACCTTTTTTTAATCTTCCATGAATGTCACAAATTTCAATATAAGGTAGGGAATTAATAATTATTTTTATATACATGATGGATTAGTTAAAATAAAACTTATTATACAAAATAAATGATCAAAATGAATTATTGTTAAAAAATTTAATATAAGTTAAATAAGAAAATTAGTAATATAACAATTAAATGATTGAATATTATAAAATAGTAGGTAGTATTAATGAGTTTTCATAAGAGACGAGGGGTGTGGCCTTGTCTTTTCCACGGGTTCAAAGATCCTTTTCACCCTACTCTTCTCTATGGTCTAGGGTTCTCCACCTAGCAACTCACAAGGATGTTTTATGGGGACTTATGGTTAAAGGAACACAACTTCCCAGCCATGGTTTCCTCATGTCCTCAGTTTTTGAAGGGTTTATTTTTGTCAGTTTTTACACCTATGTCACCGCCTATCCTCCACGAAGTGTCCTAGATCCACCATACACTTGGGCCTACACGGATACAATGGAAACCCTGCTAGAAGATTAGGAGCAAGTGGATTTCTCTGAGGACATTTTGTCAGGATTGAAGATATAGGATTCCCTTTCGGTGGTTTGCAGATTTCATTCTCTTGAATAGTCCCCGACACAAGGTACGATCTCTCTTCTCACTGACTCTCCCCTTTCCCAGTCATTTATTGTTCACTCGTTGTACTTGGATATGACATATCTTCCCTCCTCCCATCATTATGGCTCCACTCTCCATTCTTCACATCCCACAGGTCTCGTACTATCACTTGTCTCTTCCCACGCTATATCCCTCAACTCCTCCTCGGACCGCTTTAACCCCCTCCCTTCCCCTTTCTATGGAAATGAATTCACTCCCCCAGACTCACTATCCTCTCCTCCGTTGGACTTCCTTTATTCACATCTGCAAATAGTTCTGTCTTCAATTGTTTTCATCAATGGTTTCACCTCTAAATAATTAATGTCAGGAAATGCTTTTCCACCTACAACAACTGTCGTGTCTCCAGCTAGCAGGATGGATAGGCCTTGTAAAAACAAAAAATTGCCTTAAGCATAGACAGAGGCCCTTAAACCTAAACCTCGATGAGGGGATCATTCTTAATGAAATTGCCACCATGCAACAAAACACTTTGGTGGGCAGGTTTTCCAACAAGTGCCCTTCAATGGACTCACTCAAAAACTAGACAACAATGACCTTCAAGAAACTTTGTGGTATGTTCCTATCAGTCTAGTTCTTTCAAAAGGCTCGTTAGCATGGATTTTCATATCAGAATCAGATATAAACAAAATTCTTGTGAGGCGATGGTGTTATGGGACCCAAGCACTCTTCCTGAAATGATGGATGCTTGACTTCAACGCCTCCTCAGATAGACTTGAAATCACTCCAATATGGGTCTGAATTCTGGGAATACCATTGATTTTATTGACTAAGGTGGTTTTTCGGGAAAATGGGTCTTCCCTTGGCTTCTATTATGAGGCATACCTCTCCTTCCTGCAAACGGGATACATGGCAATGGCCAGATTCGAGCTTTCAAGCGACTTAGCATAGAGTATCTCCATACAACACGAGGGCTACACCTTTTCTCAAGACATGGACTATGAAGGGATTCATTTCTGATGCATACATTGCCAAAGGATTGTGCCCTACCAGAGAAAAGGAGAAAATGGATCAATATGCAAATTCTAGCAAAGCTGGTGGACCCACCTTCTCTCTCTCCATCCCTAACCCCTCTAGCTTAGACTCTGGACAATGAAACCACTCAAGCACATGAACTAGTGGTCATGTGTGAAGACAAGCAGTCATCTCCTCCTTCTCCTTCTCCCCTTTCTCCCTCAAATTATTTTTTTGGTGGTAGCAAGTAGACTGTTCCTATTTATTTTGAACTACAAGATTCCTTGGACATATCTTTTCTTGTTGGAATCTTAGGTATTTCCAATCTTATTTTGGATCCTATTATCCATATGGTCCCTTCCTTTGTCCCAGACCCTCCATTCACTTCTGTTCACCCCCCTGCTCCTATGACTCTCCCTCCTTCTCACACTTCCTCCTCCTCTGCTCAAAAATATAATTTGAGATATTATATGTGCCAAGCAAAGGAGGCTCCCTATGGTATCCTGGTGGGTTTGCATAGTTTTGATGATCTGGATAAGAAACCTCTACAGAGATGAAGGAATTCCTATATATGTCAGGCTCAGAAACAAGATCACTCTGAAGTTCTATCTAGGAAACATAAATCACTCTATTGGAATCTTAAAGAAGTGACCCATGCACCGATGTCCCAATGATCATTCTCTCACACAATTATCGAGGGATAGCCAACCCCTCCAAAATATTGGCGTTTCATAGACTAGTTGACCTACACAACCATAGTATTCTATTGCTTCAGGAAACAATGATGGAAGGTGAATATGCCATAAAAATCATCTCTTCCTCATTTCCAAACTGGACTTTTCTGGCCCTACTGCATGCAAATGGAAGATCATGGGGTATACTTACTAGGTGGAGGAAGGACTCACTATAGCTCACAAATTCATGGGCCATGCCAACAGGTTTGGGCACAAAATTCTTCTCTCCAAACCATAATCTCTCCTTTCTTTGCATCAATATTTATGGACCATACTCAAATAAGAAGGACTTCTTAAAAACAATATTCACTCTCTTCTTCACTCCTCTGGGAACACTATCATTGGGGGGGATCTAAAATTCACTTTGGGTTCCTATGATATTTGGGGCTCTTCAACACAAGTTGATCTTTTAGTTGAGTTCTTTATAAAAGGTCTATAAGATTCCAAGTTGCTCGACATCCAACCAATTAAATATGCTCCCAAGTGGCACAACATGTGTTCTAAAGACACCCAGATTACTAAACTCCTAGAAATATTTCTCATTTCTGAATATCTTATGCAAAAAAAAAAATTATTCTTCCAATGGGTTTCTTTTGGTGGAGTTTTTTATCACTCTCCCATCTTTATCAAATTCACTCATGATCCAAATAATCCCCCCATCCCCTTCAAATTAAACTATGCATGGTTGGAATATCATAGCTATTTATACCTTCTGAAGGAAGCATGGTTGCCTTACAATGTCTCTCTTCATGATCCCCCCCCACCCACTGCTACAATTTTTGGAAAATCTAAAGACATCAAAGAATGTTACTATTGCCTGGAACAAGGAGAAGAAACTAAAGGAGAACCAGGCTTTACTCGATATTGAGCAACAAATTCAAACCTATGTTAGCACTCTGTAATTCCCAGAGGTTGTTAAGTGTAGAAGAAATTAATAGAGGTAACTTACCAAAACCACTTTGAAACTGGGATCTAGCCCTACCAGTTTCAGAGAGGGATCTCTCTGTAGGATTGAGATCTGTTTAAGTTTAGATATTAGGTTATTTAAAATAATCGAAGATTGTTGTTTTTGTTTATAAATATTGGTTGAAGTATTTGCATTAAACATCCATTGGGCCATGGGGTATGTATTAAAAATTAAGATCAGATGCAGTTTTTATAAGATTTCTTCACAGGGAAAGATAGTGAGAATGTTGGATATTTAAGATTAAAATGTCGTGGACAGACATAACAAGTGAGATAATCAATCAAGCAAAGAAGAAATTAAGAATTTATTTTCTTAACATCAGACGAATAACATGGAGATCACTAAAGACTAGAAACAGAGTGCACGAGACAAATTATGTTCATTAACTTTCTTTAAACAATTATAGATAGAAAACAAAGTGATTAGAGAGTAAGATAAACAATTAACAAAGCAAGATAAACATCACCAACATCCAAACACAAGAATCCTGTGAATCAATCTTTTTATTACTGGTTGATCTTCTAAAAAAGATTACAAAGATAGCTTCCTGGGTGCAAAAATAAACCCTCAATACTTCTAAGTGAGAAGTATTTATACAATAATTACATCTAATCCTGTCATTAATGACTAGGATATGGTGGAGGAAAAATCTAACTAACTAGATTACATATTACAAAATAATAGGACTATTGGTGATTTGTCCAAATCTTGAGTGCTAATTTCTGGGAAAGTAGTTGGTGATTCATCCACTCGACTTTGACTGTCTTCCTCATGCTGACTCAAATGTCCACATCATCTCTACTCGATTAAGGCACATAGGTCTTCCCATGTCTTTTGACTAGGGATGGAAACCTTGAGTAACCTTATGTAAGTTTCATCCATCTCTATGTACTTGGAAAAAGTTGGCATTGTGATGAATATGTACTTGATCTCATGTTGGATTCTCAGGTCCAACTGTAGAGTTTCTAAGAAATCCTTGCCATTTATGCTCCCTTGGATGCTTGCAAATTTAGAACCATCTTTCGTTGCTGTGAGGATATTTTGTTTGTAGTCTGACAAAGTAATTAGTTTATCATTGATCACAAGTAAACCTGGAAGACCTTTCTTGTGCAGTGAGTCGACCTTGCTGAAAAACCTCTGCACTCCAATATCCATTATATGATATTTCTCCTCGAGTTGCAACATTAATCTCTTCTTGGTCAAAACCTTCTTGACCTCAAGGATTTTTTTTTTCCTATCCTCTATTTCCAATGCTTTCAACTCTTCTTTGGTCTTGTAATTCAAGAACCTGACGATTTATGTGGCCTCGGTAGGCTTTTCTCCCAATTCTCCCCTTATCTTGTCAATGGATTTTTTGGCTCTCTACACAAGTTCGTGTTGTTCAAACACAATATGTATAAGGGGCCATATCTCTATCATTGACTGGAAAATTTCCATCCAAATGTTTTCCTTGGCTTCTGACAGTGTCTTGGCCATGAGTGTCTCCTTCTGCAACTTCTGTATCTCTTGGGTGAGCCTTTGTGACTTATGCATCTCAGTGTTGTAGCTAGACTGAAACATAGATTTCATTTTCTTGAGGTTTTTTATCTCTTCTTGTAGCCTTTTGATTTCTTCTCCTTGTAGAGTCATGTATTCCATTGACTTTTCTAATTTCTCAGAAGCATCTAGGGTTGTTACTGGGATAGATGATGGGATTTCTGTTGTAGTGGTTGTTGATGTTGTATTGACTCCTTTGAGAAGAACAAATTCCAGTGGGATGATGAGATGATAGTCATTGGCACACTTTGTTCCTTATATTTGACCAACTTATCTAGTTCAGCCTCCATCTCCTTGATCTGTGCATTCTGCTCCATAATCAATTTTAGCATTTCCTCCTTGTGGCCCTCAATCTCAACCATTTCTTTTGCCTGTGAATCTTCAATGGCCGGGAGTTTCAGTTTCTTCCTTAAGGATGCAATGTCAGCATTATTCTTCTTTAGTATTTCCTTAGATGCCTTAACATTTGATGGATCATATCCAATCTTGAGTACCAACTCCTCTAGAGATTCAATATTGTTATCTTTTGCTAGGGATTATATCTTCTCCATCTTCCACTGTGACTGAACATTGTTTAAAGAGACTTGCAACTTTCCAGCATTCATGGAGGTATTTTCTAGGGTAGATGAAATCATCTCCCCAGTCTGTCTGTGCATATCCATTTGATCAGCTGGATGCACCTCTTTGACATTGAATTCAAATGTTTCCCTTTTGTAACTAGAAACTGCCTTGGGATGAGGAACCTGTTCTTGCAGGAATGCTATATGCATCCTTCCTTTCTCTGTGTCGAAGGAAGATAATAACATGCGTTGTGTTATAGATGTTTGTTTCCAAAACTGTGCATATGTGTTGTTGGTAAGAAACTCATTATTCTTCTTGATCAAGTTATATTTTTCAAAAATATTAAGTCTTGTAGGCTCCTGTGAGGACTTAGTTGACAATGTGGTATCAGTCTGTTTCTTGGATGAGGAAGTGGACATCGTATGAAGTCTACTTAAGAAGAGTAATGAATGTGGTCCCTCCATAACTATGGTGGACTGAGTTTCTTCTTCTTTGGACCTGTCAGGTGTATGATTGGTTTTTTTCCTATTCATGTATACTTGGAAGTCTTCTACTGATACTTCTGTGACTGAAGGAGATACTTCTTTTCTGAGTATCTTCTCTGCTTGAACCTATGGAGTACTGGTATGTGAAATGCTAACTAGTGAAGGTTGTTGCTCTATGTCTAACAGAGTGTTTTCCTCGCACTCTATCTGGTTCATGATTTTTTCAACTTCAGGTTTAGGCACATGAGCATAGGGAGAAATATTGTTCTTTAGCCTAGTTTCTGCAATGATGCCACAGGGGTCATAGTTCCATGGGAAGCTAAGGCTTAACTTCATTTCCTTTAATAGTTTATTGGCTTCCTCCCCTGGAGTTTTGTTGTTGCAAATGAAAGAACCTATCTGACCTTTGATCCTGAGCTGTTGTTTCTTCTTGAATGCCACAAAGTGAATATCATCTGAATTTATCATTTGTCTGACATATTCCAGAGTGAATATCCTAACAAGAAAATAATTTGGCATCTTGTAAGGGGGTAATTCACATCCATAGATTTTGATTTATGTATGATCCTGGTAGATGTACCAGTCCCCTGTTTTAGCTAGGTCCGACAAGTGTAGAATTCTCTGAATTTCCTCCTTTATCCTTGGTTTAGTTCTTCCATTGAGCATGCATACCACAGGATGGTAGAATTGGTCAATGAATTGCTTGAAGTTGAAATTAGACGAGTTCTTTCTCACTATGGATGTAGAGGAGGTTACAAGTTGAGGGTTATCATCTTGGTCCAATTTCTATTGTGAGAGGGAGAACTTGTCTGCTTGGAAAAATAGGAACAAGTACACCAATATTGAAGAATACCTGAACATACCTTCTGTAGAAAAATTGAACAGTTGTTCATGGATGTTGTCAGCTAGAAACTGACTGTAGTCAAACTATGTAGTAGCCTTTTCCTCAGTAGAGAAAATGGATACAAATCCCATAATGGGTTCATCTACCCATTCATCAGAATAGTATCCTAGCAGACAACATAGGGATGAGATGATCTAGTTGCCTTTGACTGAGAAGATTGAAGAATGTTACAGGGGATTATTTTTGGGTAATTGGGAATTTTTTAGGTAGGAAGAGTTCAAACATATGAGCTCTTTGCGGGAAAGACAACTTCCTATATAGCTCAGTCAAGATTTCAATTGAGAAGGGGTAGGCATAATCATTTTTGGGTATCTGCAGTATCTGATTTATCGTTTCAGGGGTGATGGTGAAAAGCGTTTCTACAGATGAAGAAATAATGGCCCTCTAGCTGGGAAGGTAGTGAGCATGGCGTTTCAGGGAAAATTCTGGGAAATGGTATGTCTGGGGAAAAAGGTACAGTGGAATATTGGACTCCCAGAGTTTGATCTCATCGCTCTAATCCAGGAAAACATCCTTGAGCCAGAAGTGTAATTCGAAGAATTTGAATTCACACTTTGGCTCTACAATTAAATAATATTTATCAGCCAAGGGTATGTGATCCAGGTCGACAGGAGTAGGGATGAAATGATTTTCTTCAATTTTGGTGGCTTTGGACTTGGGTACCATCGTCTAACAAATCTGTACAACAAAAAATGATACTGTATGCATTTACAAGGTTTTAATGGCAGTCTGTTAACTGTGAAATTGATGGTGGTTGTCTTGAGAAAGGGAAATGTTGGAGTCGAATGCGTCTAGATCGATTAACAATGCAAAAATGGTGAAAGAATGGGGTTTAATGGTTGAATGGAGTGTTCGTTATGGAGCGAATGGTGAGTCGGTTGGGTAATGGTAATGGCCGACTGCATTGATTGGCCAACAGACATATTGGATGTGATGTGGACGGAATTGAATGACCAACAGGTAGATAGGATGTGATGTATGATGGGTGAGTGGAGGGTGATGTGTCGATAGGGTAGTGGAGTATGACATGTAGACGGGGTAGTGGAGTGTGACGTTGAAGTGCAGAGGTGGTATGGATGAGTGGTTTGGTGGTTTACTTGGAGGGGGGGGGGTTAGTTGGTAAGCAGTAAGGAGTGATGGGGGTCCGAGTTAACAAGAAGTCGACACGTTATGAGGGGCCTGTGCTTGGAAAACCACCAACTCGGATGCCCCCCCCCCCCAACGTTAAAAGAAGAAAGGTTGGGGGGGGGGCGATATTCTCTGTCGATCGTAGATCTGAGCACGAGTTGATCGACTGTTGAGATTAGAACGCCCTTTAACACAAAGCACCAAAACTGTGATATCACCGCAGAAATTAGGATAAAAGAATTTTATGGGTTTTTTGCAGCTTACCCTTTCTTCATTTTGTCACCAAGGGGTAAAAAATACATCATTTTAACTCAAATCAAACACATTTAATCAACATTTAAACAATTTTATTGAAAATAAAACATGCTAACCTATATCCTAATATAATGACCTAGCTCATTGACCCAGATTAAACTTTTGGGTCAAAAATTAATATAACCTAAGACATTTGACCAAGCTTAAACTGTTTGATCAAATTTATTCACTAACCTATCTAATTTGGCTAAGATTAAACTGTTTAGTCAAATTTATTCACTATCATATATGCATAAATTGAAAGAGATTGATCATGGATAGACAGTATGAATCAAGCCAAATTATTTCATGGGGTTTTATCATTTCCTTTTCTATTTTTATACCCTCTTTTGATTTTTTGTATTTTTTATTTTTCTTTCTTTTCTTTTCTTTCTTTTTTCATTTTCTTTTCTTTTCTTTTACTTTTTATTTTCTTTGTAAATCATTTGCATAATAAAACATTATTTACAATAAAATGCAACTAGAAGAAGAAATTATAATCACCAGGTGATCCTATGAAACATAGGGTTATAACAATGACTCCACTTGGGGATGGTACTCTCCTTGTGAGGTGTCAAGAATCCAACTACCTGCTGCTTTGAATCTCCTTCCTCAGTGTTTTTTCTACATCCTGATCTACTTTATTCTAATTATAAAATTGGTGATCCAGATCAGTGGATCGGGGCCTTCTCTTCGAGCTTCAACCATCTGATAAAAATCACCTCACACATGACATAAAAGTAAAAGTAAAAGTGGTTTGGACAATGGGATGACTGACTAAGATCTCCATTCCAATGGAACATAATGTTTGAACATCCTACTATTTACAGGTCCTCCTAGTAGGTCTGGTCCATCACTGTCCTCGAGTAAGAATGCATTGTTTCCTCTATATGCCTGGATGAGGTAAGGGCCTTTCCACAAACTGTCGAACTTTCCATGCTTTCCCTTGTCCTCATTTCTTGAATCCAATTTTAGTACCATATCATCCAATTCGAAATCATCCTCCTTGGTTCTTATGTCATAAATCATCTTTATGCTCTCTTGAATTACCTGTGTCTAGTTATACACATCCTCTCTGGATTGTTGGAGTTGGATCATCTGATTGATTCTCCTTTGAATATCATTAGGCTCTGCCTATACTTCTTGCGACAAATTCATAATAGGAACGCCCAAAGAGGTGGGGAAAACAACATCAATTCCATATACCAGCTGATATGGGGACATACCAATTGATCTTTTTGTGGTCATTCTGTCAGCCCAGAGTGCATGAACCAACTTGTTATGCCAAGATTTCTTATTTTCCTGCAACATCTTCTTTATGATATTTACCAAACTTTTGTTTGAGGACTCATCTAATCCATTTCCCTAAGGGTAATAGACTATGGAGTGTCCCAGAGTAATCTGGTACTTGTTGTAAAATTCTATTAGCATTTTTTATATGAAAGTTGTTGCATTATCAATTATGATGTTCCTAGGGCATCCAAAACGAGATAAAATATTAGTTTCCAAGAATTTAATAATGACAGAGTTAGTGGCTTTCCTGCAGGGTACAACTTCAATCCACTTTGTGAAGTAGTCTGTAGCTGTGAGGATCCACTTATGCTGGCCTGAAGAGGGTGGGTGAATCTCGCCAATAAATTCCAAACCCCATTGCTGGAATGGAGCTTCCACAAAAATAGGTTTCAAGTGTAAAATCAAAAGTTTCCTTTTTCCTTCAAAGACTTGCCACTTGTGACAGGATGTTACCTTTTTATGAACATCTGCAAACAAGGTAGGCTAGTAAAAACCAACTCTAAGGATCTTGTTAGTAGTAGCCTTCAAATTTAAATGCCCACCACAATCACCTTCGTGGAAATCCTGCAATGCCTTGTCAACTTCATCTTTCAATAAACAATTAAGTAAAATGCCTCCAACATCTTTCAAGTAAAGATCTTCATTCAGAATGCAATATTTCAATACTTTAAGTTTTAAGAATATAGCTTTAGTCTTAGTTAGACCAGGAGGATCTTGTAAATTATGCAAGACAAAGATAATGTTTGCGTACCATGGAGAATTTGAGAATACCTCTTTGACATGTGGATTCGCCTGCTCTCCCTGTTCATCAACTGCAGCTAAGAAGTTTATATCTAAAGCATGAAAATTTGATTCAGCCATTAGTTTGGCCAAACCTTGACCCTTGATCAGTTTAATTGGTTTAATTTCTATATCATATTCCAGAATCACAACAATCCATTTCCCTCTCCTACCATCTGGGTTATCTTGAGTCAAAATATCTTTCACCACTGCATTTGGAACATAAGAAATGGTATGTGAATGGAGAATGTAGACTCTAAAATCTTTAATTTCTTTTACTAAGGCAAAAACATGTTTCTCCATTATGTTGTAGTTCAGTGCAACATCTCTCAATGACTTGCTGAAAAAGGCTATGGGTTGTTCATGGCCTTCACTGTTTTTCTGCAAAAGGACCGTTGCAATGGTGTGTTCCGATGCAAAAGAGAATAAATAGAAATCCTTAGTGTAATCTGGACTGATTAATACATGGGCTTGTGTAATTGCATGTTTTACTTTCTCAAAGGACTGTTTATATTATGTGTTCCACTTTATTTTGGTATCTTTTTTAAGCATATTTGCAATGTTCTTGAGGAGTTCTTTCAAATTGGGTATGAATATTCTCAGAAATTTTATTTTTCCTATGAAGGATTGTAATTCCTTAATGTTTCTAGGGTGTTCTAACTTTTGGATGGCCACAATTCTATTGGGGCCTATCTTGATTCCATATTTAGAGATTATATGCCCTAACAACTTGCCTTCTTCTAAACCAAAAAGATTTTTCTTAGGATTTAATGAGATCCCAAACTTTCTGCACTTTTCAAACACTCATCTGAGGTGTTGTAAATGTTCCTCGTCTGATTTTGAGTAGACAGTAACATCATCCAAGTATATGAATATAAACCTACCAAGCTCATCCACAAAGGCAATGTCCATTGCTCTTTTAAAAGTGGCACCAACATTCATCAAACCAAAGGGCATTTTCACATACATGAAATCCAGAGGCTATTCACAGAAATTAGTAAGGTATCTGTGGTAAAATTTTCAGCTTCTGGGTCATCCTAAATTTGTAGATACACATTGTGGAAGATAGGGTATCTGACTAGTCGTATTGACTAGTCTCAAGAAGTTGTTCCAGGTAAAACAATCATAACTTCTTACTAGAGTATCCAAATTGAGTGGGACTGGTTTCATTTGATAGTGGACAGTCTGTAGTATTTTTGGTATGAGTTTCATAATTTTATATCAATTATTTTGTGTGGGGCACACTATACGAGTGAGATCTCCAGGAAAGGCCAAAAATCAACAAGTTGTGGGGCAGTTACCGTGGCATTGCAGAGAAGAAATATTAGAGAACTACATAAAATAAAGTTTCATACCCAGAAGGGCCAAAACTTGGGAGATACAGCAGAAGAAATATTGTCTAGCAGAACCACCTCAAAATCAAGGTTCAAAAGTGATACTTGGCCAACATGCCACCCAAAAAGGGAACTTCTACACCAAATAAGCCTCCAGACAATCCTACTTGGACTCTTGATGAAGGTGAAGAAATGCATAGGGACATAAATGATTTACAAAAGAAGATAGTAACAAAAGATGAACTATAAGAGATGGAAGCTAAGTTGGAGGCAAAGATGGATGGTTTAAAACAGGAGATAATGGAAGTATTGAAAAATTTTGTAACAGAGAAGACACCTGAAAGTGAAAATGCATCCCATGAAATTCATGATAAGGACACAAGAAGATGAATCAAGAATGGAGAAAATACAACTTTGGGTTGAAGACCAACCACGTTCCTAAGATCGATATGAGGAAGTTTGATGGCAAGGACCCAATCACATGGATACTTCAGATGGAGCAATTATTTGATCTACATAATCTGCCACATACACAAAAGGTACGAATTTCTTCTTTATATTTAGAAACCAATCAATTTGTATGGTATCGATGTCTTTGTTCTCACAAATCACTTGTCGCTTGGACAATTTTCACGAAAGAAATGATAGCACACTATGAGGATACAAGGAGCAATACCTTCTTTAGCCAATTGATAAATATCAAGAAAAAGGGTTCAGTTATTGAGCACATTGAGAACTTCCAAAGATTGAATATA
>JASDQU010198159.1:8636-19570 GCA_032191745.1 Picea mariana | reverse complement strand
AGGTCTTGGATTAAAATACTTGGAGGAACATTACAGATGGATCTCACATATGCCACCATTCCAGTCTTTGGAGGGGAAAAAAGGAGGTTGTACAGAGAAGCCCAGCTAGCCTATATTGTCAGTGATGAAGCAAACCCCACTAATCACCCCATCTTTGCACTAGACACCGATTTAGGGTCTAGTTTGTTACAGATCACTCAAACTCCTGAGGTCCCTGTACAGATCAGAAAGAATCCCATTCTTAATCAGGAGATACCTCCTCCAACCACCTCTGTTTGGAAGATGTTCTTTGACGTAGCTTCCTCTAGAATAGGCACAGGGGCTGGAGTGATTTTCATATCGCCTTGTCAAGAGACCATATCTTTGTCATACAAGCTGGAATTTGAAACCACCAACAATGTGGCAAAATATGAAGCTCTTGTTCTGGGTATGAGGGCTGCAAAGGAAATGGGAATTAAAGAGATAGCAGTATTTGGAGATGCTGAGTTGATTATCCAGCAAGTCAAAAATGCTTATCGTGCTATCAATCCCCAGCTCAGAAATTACAGAAATGAAGTATGGGACCTGATTGATGATTTTTTCTTGGCCTTTAACATTTCTTTCATCACGAGGGGGGAAAATACTTCAGCGGATTCCTTAGCTGTCTCAGCTAGTTTTCTCAAAGTTCCTCTTCCGCCTAGGGTCGAATATGATGTTTAAATAAGATATAGGCCCTCTGTACCGGACAATGTCAGGCACTGGAAGGTATTTGAAGATGATCTGGAGATTGAAAAATTTATCCAATCTGTTGATGAATTTTCTGCGTTGCACATTGATCAAGGTCCTGAACCGGAAGGTGACCCTCAGCCTGAGGTGTTTTTAAATGAAATTGCTAATCACCAGATTATTCAGCTGCCCAACAATCACATTTCGAGAGGACTAGTCCCTTTGGAAAGACTGTTCGATGGGAATGATGTGGCAATAAAGGGCAGGGTTTCAAATGAAGATGTTGATACAACCGAATGCAACATTGGCACACAGAAGGAGCCTAAGTTTGTCAAATTATCAAGCAGTTTGACTAGAGAACAGAGGGATGCATATACTGAGTTGCTAAAAGAGTTTACTGATGTGTTTGCATGGACATACAAAGACCTCAAGACTTATGACACATCTGTCATTGAGCACAAGATCCCACTGAAAGAAGAGGCTAAACCATTCAGGCAGAAGCTGAGACAGATAAATCCCATGTTGCTACCTATCATGGAGAAAGAAGTGAAGAAATTGCTAGATGCCCAAATCATTGTCCCCTTGAGATATTCCGAATGGGTGGCCAATTTGGTCCCAGTAAGGAAGAAAAGTGGAGAAATTAGACTCTGTGTTGATTTTAGGAACCTGACCAGGAGCTCAAGGAAAGACAATTATCCCCTGCCCAACATGAAACACATCACAACCATGCTCAGGAAGGGAAATGAAGTGAAATGGACCGCTGAACCCAGGGAATCTTTTATCCAAATAAAAAGGGAATTGCTTGAGGCACTTGTGCTGATCAGTCCTGACTATTCCAAAGAGTTCCTAATTTTCTCTTTTTCTTTTTTTGATACAGTAGCAGCGGTCTTGTTGCAAAAAAATGAGGAAGGGAAAGAACAACCCATTGCCTTCTTCAACAAGGCATTAAGAGATGCAGAGATCAGGTATGAAATCATAGAAAAACATGCCTATGCCTTAGTGAAATCTTTCAAAGCTTTCCGAGCCTATGTCCTGCACTCAAAAGTGACCACATACGTTCCTTCAGCCTTTGTGAAGGACATCCTTGTACAACCCGACATAGATGGGAGAAGAGGTAGGTGGATTGCCAAGATCCTAGAGTTTGATCTGGAGATTAAGCCCACCAAGTTGATAAAGGGGCAGGGTTTAGCCAAGCTGTTGGGTGAATCCAATTGTAAAGCCTTGGGGATTAGCTTCATCAACGCCTGTTCAGAAAATCCGCAAGCTGAGTCATCCAATAAGAATTCTCAGGGTGCCTCATCACTAACAGCATGCACCTGGTACAAGGATATCTTGTACTTTCTATAAGAATTGAAGCCTCCTTATGGAATGGGAAAAAGCAAGGCGAGAGCTTTAAATCTCAAGGCAGTCAGATACTGCCTCATTGACCAAGCCTTGTACTGGAAAGACCCTCTAGGGGTATTTTTAAGATGCCTGGACTCGCAAGAATCCTAGAAGGTTATGTTTGATTTCCATAACGACCTTTGTGGGGGGCATCATTTCTAGAAGACCACTGCTCATAAGATCCTCAGGGCTAGATATTACTAGCCTAATTTATTCATTGATGTCTGCAGAGAAATCAGAGCTTGCATCAAATGCCAAAATTTCTTAGGAAAACAACAACTCAAATCACTGCCATTAAAGCCTATAGTAGCTTCAACACCATTTCAGCAGTGGGGGTTGGACTTCATTGGAGAAATTCATCCTCCCTCAAGTGGTCAACATAGATGGATTCTGACTGCGACAGACTATTTCACCAAGTGGATAGAAGCTACCCCTACCAGGAGCACTTCTCACAAAGTAATTATCAGCTTCCTGGAGGATATCATAGCTAGATTTAGCTGTCCCAGCAAAATCGTCACCGACAATGTTGCCTCTTTCAGGTCTGAGCCTCTGGTCAAGTTCTGTGAACAATTTGAGATTTTGCTGATCCACTCTACTCCCTATTATCCTCAAGGAAATGGACTGGCGGAGTCTTCCAATAAAAGTTTGATCAAGCTCATTAAAAAATTATTGGAAGATAATAAAAGGGCCTGGGATTCCAAACTCAAATTTTCTCTATGGGCCGATCGGGTGACAACAAAGAAGTCCTTGGGCATCTCACCTTTCCAACTTGTTTACGGAACAAAGACTGTTTTCCCTACTCAACTCGCTTTATTTGTGGCGAAATTTCTCCAGGACCTAGAAGGAGAGCTTGACCATATGGTCATAAGGATTCATCAGTTGGTGGAAGTACAACAGATCAGGGAACAGGTCATGGATAGGGCCTACCATCATCAGTAGAAGATCAAGCAAACCTTTGACAGGAAGAGCAGAAAGAAAGATTTTGAGCTGGGTGATCTGGTGCTCAAATGGGATGCACCCAGGCAGGATAGGGGCAAACACAGTAAGTTTGATGCCCTCTGGTTTGGGCNTGATGGCCTAGTAAATGGGCATTTCTTAAAAAAATGTTTTTTGTAATCCGCAGGCAGCTTCTTTTGTTTTGTAAATATTGTTTTCTATTTTTGGCTTAATAAATGACTCCATAGCCCAACAACAAGGCACTGGATCTGGAAAATGAATCCTTAGAGCATCACGTAGATGACTCTATCCCGTGTGGAGCCTAATGTTAGCGACATTTCTTGTCTTGGGCCTAAGAGCATCCAGAGTCTATAGGTTGCACGAAGAACGCCCAAGTGTAGCACATAAAGCCCCATTTCAGGCTGAAAATCAAGTGAGCGGGCGAAATTAGGTTGTCAACGACCCAGATTCATCCATAGGAGCAGATCGATGGTCGGCGGGAAATCGCGGTTAGCGGAGTTGCGTTGGGATTAGTGTGATGGGTAGTGTCTATATACATTCATGAAGGATCTCAGTCGTCCATCCAAAAGGACACGTGGTGCGCGATCATGTCATGTCGGCATTCGGGGATTCGAGGGGTAAGAGCTCCTCGTCATTTTACGTCTCAAAACCTCGAACCCCGAAACACCGATAAGTTCCTTTGAATCTAAGCCCATGGTCCTAGCACCCGATCACATCAAGCAAGCCTGATAATGGAGGTATCTCTCTTCTAACATCAAATTCCATCTCGACCGTTCATCTGGAGGACACACGACATACATCCGTGCTTTCGCGGTTTGGTCAATCGGGATTTTGAGAAGCGTTGCATCGTGAACCCCCGGTGCCAGAAATCCCGAAAGAATTGAGACCGTCCATCTGAAGGACACACGGCACAAGATTTGAGCCATAGGTGGGGCCTTTCGAGATTTTCCTAGCGAAAGCACCAAAGTCATCTTAGCCGTCCATCCATCGATGAAACTCGGGCACGTTGGACTTAAAGGGGGCATGGATCTGGGCGTCTAGGATCTGTGTGCTCAGATCTACGGTCAGGAGAAGATTCCGGAGGCCCCTCACCATTCTACCTTTAAGCAGAGGGGGGGGTTTGGAATTGAGCGCGCAACTCTCTAATGGCCAGGATCGGGGCGCCTAAATCAACGGCTGAGGCTTCATTCCGGAACCCCCTTTCCTTTTTGCCTTTAATCGGGGGGGTTCCAGAATTGATGTGTTATTATTGTGGGGCCCCTGTCCTGAAGTGTCACCTTTGGTATTGTCCTCCCCATTTCCACCTGTTTTCCACTTACTGCCTCCCTTTTTCCTTGTCATCTATCCAACTTCCCTCTCTCCATCCACATGGCACCTCCTCAGCTTGTCGTCCTCTCGTTTCCTGCCATGTGTCCCTCTCATTTCCAGTTACCTCCTCCTGTACTCCTGCACTCCATGCTCCTTCCTCCTCTGTCTTATTCAGACCGCGTGGCATTCCTCAGCTGATGTCACAGCTCCCATTTCTTCTTCGCCACCTCCACAGTGTTCACACCTTTAACCCCCGTCACACCCATGTCCACATCCGCCATAGGGATCCCTCGCAGCAGTCCAGCGAAGTGGCACCCAAAGAAGGACCGTTCGACTGATCCAGGTGGCACCATTAGGAGACCTCCACGTTCCAGAAGGTAGAGTTGACCGAGGACGTCCCTAGTCCTAAGAATGCAGTTATGGCGGTTGTTACTGGTGGTTGAGAATCATCTCCGCCATAAAGAGGAAGGTCCGACGAAGGATTAATTGATGTCGACTCACCTATAGAAGTATAGTCTGAAATCTAATGGCGTCTGTCATAGGCGCACGATCATCCAGAGTCTACATAGGCAGGCTGTCAGAAGCCATGCAGACGCAATTCTTTAATGCAGCGTCTCGTTTTTGCTGCTATAGTTGTTTCGAGTATATGTAGGCGTTTTCGCCATTTTTGTAGGTATCGATGGTAGAGCAAAGCTCCTGATTGTAAAGTTTTAGCAACACTCTAGTTCTCTGGTTATTCATCTGTATGTGAGATTTCTTGTTTTATGATAGACAGTCTTTCTTACTCCATCTGATTTTCATCTTATGCTGAGAGAGTTCGTGAACGACTGATTCGTGTGAATTATTGCAATCATGTTATGATAAAGGATTTATTGTTGCATTGTTGTATTCTCTGGTGTTTTGCATTCGAATGTAAGAAGATCTTGCGTTTAGATGCCTCCTCCTACAGTCTGTTAGAAGCCTGATGTTTATAACAAACCCTTGCACTCCTCCTATACAAGTCTTCCCCCTACTCACCCTTATTACAACTTACTGTTTGGAGTTTATCTAAGACCTCACTTGCCCATGCATGCCTGGCCTAGTTGCAGAGTTGGAACAATATTGTTTTGAGTTAACTTCCATTCGATCACCCTTATCATAAACAAATCGTGACATAAACTGATGGGCGTCAGGCTCTGCTCCTGCTGCAATCCAGGAGTGACTTCCGTCGCCAACAAATACAAATTAATTGAAAATGTCAATGGAAGGAGAAAGTGAGAACTTTGATAATGATTGAAGTGAGGGTTTTGGATATGGTGCAAGGTTTGGGATTTGGCATCCTTTCCTCGTATTAACTCTGATTGTATTGCCATCATCGTGTTGCTTATGTGGCCTTGATAAGTTGTGAGCTAAGTCACAAGGTTGTTGGGAATCCTCTAATGGTTTTCCCAATGTTGTTGCTCCTGTTGTGGATAGCACTAAGGTTGCAAATGAAAACAAGAATTGTACCACACAAGTTGTCCCAAATTTGTTGGAATAATAACTCCTACTAGTCTTGTTAATTAGCACATGATTATTCATCATATGATAGGATGATTTATTATTGAATTTTGTTATTGTAAAGTAGAGATTACTCTCTAGTGGATATATTCTAATATTTAGGAGTTTGTTAATTAGTTGGATTTGAGAGATTTGATCCAACTTATTTAGCTCCTAGGTTTAGTGTGTAGTTGAGATGTTCTCTCAACAAATTAGGGTTAATATAGTCAATCTATTTTAAGACCAAAATTAATGTATATATATGTGTGTGTGTGTGTGTGTGTGTGTGTGTAATTCTTCATTGAATTAATACGATACATTCATAACCTTTTTGGTGTGTGAAAGAAAATATGTCTACTCTCCGTTTTTCTTTCAAAAGTTTTTACCAAAATTTTATCACAAATTAACTCTGATCTTGACCTTCATAATACTATTGATCAAATATGATTATGCATGCACTCTATTTGGAAAGAAACTCCATATAGAAAAAAAAAATCTCTACTAAGGAACTTATAAGACATGTACTTCTGATTTGATTTTCTAGATTTAGATTAATATCCATACTTTTAATCTAGAATGCTTTTAATGTATTAATATTTTACCATGATATTCCTTTCCACTTAACATCTTTATACCCATCCTTCTTATATCATAAGTGACTTTTAATATATCATCTTATGCCAACTTGGGCATTTCAATTCTTCTTAATTCATAGGTGACTTTTAGAGCATCTTTATGCCCACCATTTCAATCCTTCTTAAGTCATAGGTGACTTTTAGAGCATCTTTATGCCCACCCTTGATTAAGTCATAGATGACTTTCAGTGAAACATCTTTATTCCATCTCCTTTTAAGTCACATTGGCTTCCACTAAAGCTTGTTTCAGTGAAACATCTTTATTCCAACTCTTTTTAAGTCACATTGGCTTCCACTAAAGCTTGTAAATGCTATGCTTGTAGAAAACCTTTCCTCAAATTAGCATTTCCTTACCAATTTTAAATCATCGATACATTGTAAGAATCGAGTTCAGGACTCTACGTTCCAAATAATGGTTGAATTGCTTATTTATGTAGTATGATTCGTTGCGTGTATTTAATATCTATGGTCTTCTTGTTGTTATGGGAATTTTCTGTCACGTAAATTGGTAATTAATTATGAGAGATGTTGGTCAAGGGCAGCAAATAGTGAGTGAATAATAAAAATAATCAGATCTTATAACATTATCTATTCCACATGCTCACACGGGTGTAGATGGATTGGCAAGTGCCGTGTAAATGGAAGGAAATTTGTAAAATGAAGTCTCATGTTTGATTCTCACCCGGATTTACTCGTGCGCCATTCTTGCGGGCTAGGTGGTTGCACTTGGGGTTATAGTGGTAGCCGACGGGGATCGACCCCGTGTCACGCGAGTACGAGAACCACGAGTTGCTGATTCCCCCAATTAAAAAAAGAAAAGAAAAGAAAAAAAACATTATCTATTCCACATAAGGAATTCTGATAACCAGTGTAGCTATTATAAGAGATTGACCAAAATAAGAATGAAAGAATGATAAAATGGATAAATAAGATAGTACAATAAACAACGTACAATTTGTTTGCCCGAGTGGTTAAGGGGGGAAGACTTCAAATCTTCTACATATAAGTGCTCCTTGGTTCTAACCCCACAGCCAACATTTTTCCATTTATTTGTACTACCTGTTTCCGGTTTTATTGTCTACTTTTGGTATATAGTTGGTTATTTGTATTTATTGTGGTAAATTGTTGAATAATGATCAGAGATGTTTTGGAAGAAGGGAAGGGAGGGAGTGAGTAATAAAAAATAATCAGATTTTAGAACATTATATATACACACAATCAGGGAGTGAATGAATAATAAAAAAAAATTAGAGTTCAGAACATTATNTTCCCAAGAGTATATCCAACAGACCGCAAGCCAGATATACCAATAACTTGTGACTCAGCAGGGGCTGAGACGTCCCGAGGCCCACACCGAGTGAACCTCTATCCCAGGGGTCGTCTACCCTTCCAGTTTTGTCACAACGGGCCAATATGAACATCCCTACCCCCCGCAGGTTTTGAACTTGTGACCTCCTCGGAGATAACACATGCTCTTAACCATTGGGCCCACTTAGGTGCTCTCCAGCATGATTATTAAACAGACATGTATAGCGCTGAAATAAATACAATGTTCGTACTATTTCCATGGAATAATTAGCTGTTTAAAGAAAAATCATATGTGTTTTTTTTAGGTTTAATAATTAAATACATAATGGAAGTTTAATGCACCTCCATATTATCCATCAAATATTTATCCTGATCACATTGGGAGGAGTTAAGGGTGCAATAATACTTTAAATCATTTGGTCTATAAGATATTAGATAAATTATATTTGAAATTTGATTGAAAACATTATTTCTTAAATTTTTTGTTAAAATGATGCATATTTTATGGTCAACCATCAACTAATAGCTAGTGAATTTTAACTCAACCCTATATATACCATGTCTATGGACATGTATAATAATGGAGATAACAAAACATGAATAAAAAAAAAATAAAAGAGAATATGAACACTCTAAAAATTAACAACATTGAACTGGTAAGTGAAAATGGGTTTGAACTTTTTGTAAATATAATACTTATAATAAATAATAATATGTAAATGATAATATGTTAGTTAAAAATGATAAATGATAATAAGTATAACTAAAAATATTATAGATGTGATATTTACATATAAATATTGTTACAATGTAAATACATTTATTTTGTCAATAATCAAAATTGTATTTTTACTAAGTTACTTTTTAGGGGTGAAATTTTGTCAATAGATTATCTTTTTTGTCATTTTTGAAAAACAATATTTATCAATTTGGTTTAAAAATCATTTTTTTTTTACATAAATATGATTAAATTAATAATATTCGTCAAAAAATTACAAGTTTTAATAGTAAATTATATGTTTTATATATTTTTTATTGAATATCCGCTTATAGCTTATATGCATGATTTTTTAAATCAAAATAATCCCCTAGACTACTATAGACTACTATACATAGGTATAATATTTGAATCCTTAAAAAATACCTTGATTTTTACATATTTGTATTTTTATTTGCATAAGTTTTAAGTTTTGAGTGAGACTATACATTCATCTTAAATGATAAAAAAATTTACACTTTAAGGTATTTGATCTTTTTTTTTTTGGAGCTTGATAGATTTGAGGTTAACATAAATCTACACTTAAATTGATGAAGGTGAAATTTTTAAGTAGTGCATTCCTCTCTAATCTCAACATTTAGCATAGTCTCCCCTTCCTCTCCTTTTGTGTATGATGTTGTGGTTTTGAGAGCTTTAGAAAATTCAACTTAGAAGAAAGTGAAGAAAATTAGTCATGGAAGCCCACAACCTTTGTTAAAAGAGTAAGTTGAAAGTGAACATCCTCTCCTCCTCTCAACAATGCCTAGTATACACTAACAATGCCTATAAGTGGAAGTTAAGCACGCCCTAGCCATGGGTTAAGATGCCCAAAGGATTGTTGAAAAAATATTGGATCACATTGATGAAGGAGACACATAATGTTTTTAATATAGTGGAAAAGGAATTCACTCTAAGTTAAAAGAGGAATCCTTTGAGGAGACCTTTGGTTATTTGAAACTAATGGATTAATAGATTGAATATGAATCAATGATCTCGATTTTGGTCAAAAGGAAGAAATGCCCATGTCAATTCTAATATAGGTTATATTCTACTTTCTTCATTTGATGTTTTAGGACGAGCAAATCATACAAGAGATAAAAATTCTACATTAAAAACTTTTAGATAAATTAAAATTAAAAAAAAAACATATATCTTTGTGATAATATTTATATAAAAATTTCTTTTAAAAAAGTTTTAGAATTAGAATTTAGACACACTTGTAAAAACTATATTATAAAAAAAATCATTTTTATTGTGACGAGCTTCACAATTACAATAAGGATTACTCCAAGAAACCATTTCAGCTGTGCTTAAAAATTCAGAGCAAAGAAAAGGAAAACAAAACAAGCACCAAATCCTAATAATATGGAAAGGGAACAAAACCAAGCAAATCAACAAGTTGGTAATGAGGAAAACTATAAAGCAAAACCAAGAAAATAAATATATATTTAATTGAAAAATGTTTATTGAAGTAGAAAGTGAGTGCTCTCGTAGCGATTGAATGAGTGGTTTTGGATATAGTGTGAGGATTGGGATTAAGCATCCTTTCTTTGTATTATTGTTGGTTGTTTTGATGGCCTCGACAAGCCATCACCTACATCCCAAGGTTCAAGGTTGTTGGGAAGCCTCTAATACTAGTCTCAATGCTGGATTGCTCCATGGTTGTTGTGGATAGCATTGAGGTTGTAAATTAAAGCAATAATTCTAACACATAAGGCGTCTCCAAAGGTTTTTTTCACCAAAGGTTTATCATAAATTGATTTTAACCTTAACCTTGATATTATTATTGATAATTTTTTTACCAAAGGTTTATGATAAGTTGATAAGTTGACTCTAACTTTGATATTATTAATGATCAAATATGATTATGCGTTCACTCTAACCTTGACCTTGATATTATTATTGATATTCATATTGATCAAATATGATTATGTGTGCACTCCAATCGGCCCGAAACTTCGTATCAATAAGAATCTCTACTAAGGTACTTATATTTATATTTACATAGTTGTAAGAACATTTAATTTAATTACATAAGTTTTCTGTCTTGCTGTCTAACTACTTAGTGCTAAATATTTTTATTGTCGCGCCTTACATTATGTCCATGAAGATATTGTATTGTAAAGATCAACATAGATTTCTATTTCATTTTGTACGATAATAAATAATGTATTTTAAAAATCAATATGAATATTTCAACTAAATAATTAAGATGTTATTAGTCCTGTCTAAGGTGTATAGGGATTACAGCGATTGATAATTTATTGAGTTTATATTAATTTGTGATTTGACTACAAATTTTTGCGTTCTTTCTATTGTTCGAACTATAGAACAAAAATTATTATTTTTTATATAATAAAAAA
>JASDQU010198158.1:4939-19596 GCA_032191745.1 Picea mariana | reverse complement strand
CCTGTGAACATTGCTATCTGAATCAAGTGCTATTTCTGTTCAAGTGCTATTTCTGTTGCTATTTCGTATATCATTTCTGTGTATTGTGAAGATTATGCTGGATATTTTACTGCTATTCTGTTATTTCTAGCATTTCGTTTCTGTTCTACATATTTTATATATCTGGTATCTTTCACATTGACTCACCTGTCTTTAAAAATCACGACGTTCCCTTCAAGACGCACATGCTCCAAGGGTTCCACTCGCCTTTATTCATGTTCCATCTATGCGACGTGCCCTCTAAGACGCACTACGTGCTCCAAGGGTGTCACTCGCCTTTTGACTTATTTTGGTAGATGTCTAACCCTTGGAATCAAAACTCTGTCAGGAGACCTTGTGGGAGACTAAGGGCCTCTAAGGAATAAGGACCCTGCCTTATTGCACTCCTGTTAGAATCTTTGTGCGCAAATGTCTTAGTCTGCCCTCACTCTATCGTGGATCTCTCGAACTAGGTAATCGTTAACCTAAAGTTTGAGCCATGACGAGAGTGCTGGTAGGTTGTGGCAGGGCTACTGTCACACCTCTCCCTTAATATATTTGATTGTTGTGCATGACCCCTTTACTCCAAATGTGAGTTTGATTAGCAATCAATCGTTAGCATGCATCCATCAACAAAACATGTCAGTGATCCATAAACAACATCATAATATACTTTGTCATATGTCACATATGAAATAATAGAAATACTCAAACCATATGCAGTCCACTCCCCGACTCAATCTAGAGTCCAAGGAGGTCCATCGATTCCCTAGGCATACTCAATCAGTTAAGAGTCCTTCACACTCAGGAGAACCCACTCAATAGCATCTGTCTATAGATAAATAACATAATATAACATCATAATCCACAGTCTCAGGATAAGAATCCATAAGCGAAGAAGACAATCATATAATGAACCAGATCACTTGCTCGCAAGTGTCCTCAAGAATAAATCACATCAAGTGTGTGCTAGAGAAGGATGTTACATACACGCCCTCTTACTTTAAACTTCGTCTCGAAGTTTCACAGTACAGAAGTGCAAAAATAATGTATCTAACAATCAAAATGTCTAGCTATCAAAAAAAAATGGAAATTGATGATGCATATCATGTAGCCAAGTGTGGACTATAATTGTCCCACTTGACCTTGACCTAATCAATTGTTCGACGTCGTAGTTGTTGAATGCGATGGTCCAAAATTTGGATTGGCTCTGTTGTGAGCGCACCCTCATCTGACATTGACAGCGAACACATTTCAATTGCATGTGTAGGATCACTGACATAATTTCGCAACAAACAAAATAAAAACATCATGCAACGCCTCAAAGAATGAGGCATGGATAGCCGAAAGGCCTACTTCATAATTATGGTCGATGTGATGAGCATCGACAAACCGTTTTGTCGATCCTGTGCTTCTTCCATCCATTTTTCGCATCATTTGTATTTGTTCTTTCAATTATTGGATCACTTGTGGTCCTACCAGGTCGCCATCCTTGAGTCGATCCCAACTCAAAGGTGATTAACATGGTCGTCCATAAATAAACCCAAACGATGCCATCTTAATACTGCTTTGATAGTTGTTGTTGTATGCCAACTCTACCAATTGAAAGAACTATTCCCAATGGTTCTGTTGGTCCAGCACATACATATGTAACCTAACCTTCCAAAAGTTGGTTCGTTCCTTTGGTCAACTTGTCTATCTCAGGGTGACATTCTTTACTAAAGTTCAGTGGTGTTCCCAAGGCTTCTTGGGAACTAGTCCAAATCGTATAGAAACCACTAACTCCCTTATCGAATATGATCCTCTTAGGCATGCTTGCAATATCACTATCTCGCTGATAAATACTTTAGCTATGTTTGGCGCCTGATACGTCATATGCACAGGAATAAAATGTGCACTCTTCACTAGAGTGTCTGTTACCACAAAAATCGAGTCATGCTTCCTTGTTATCAGTGACAATCCAACAATGAAGTCCATCGAAATGACCTCCCATTTAGATTCTGGAATAGCATTGGTTGTAGTAATCTTGTCGGATGTCTATGTTCAAGCTTCACTCGCTGACGTCCTAGAAACCTCGCCATGCAGATAATGATGTTTTCCTTAATTCCTTTCTAGAATAATAAGGGATAAATGTATTCCCTCATATTTGTGACTCCTAGATGAGCCAAGTGCATTTCTCTATGAGCTTCGCTTAAGATCAACTTCTCAATTCGTCGTTAGGCGGTACGTAAATTCGATTATTATACATCATTATTTCGTTGTTGTCTAAAGTATATCCTTCAAGTTTTGGTACTGACATGGTGTCTTGCTTGACATTTTCCTTAACCTCTATATACTAGTCATCGTCGCGCTGTAGTTAGAATATTTTCCCAAAGATTAATGTGGAGAGGTATCACCTAAAACATGTGAGGTCTCTGACTCAACGCATATACCCTCTATTCACCGATAAATTTATGTACTTAATCTCAAATCGTAGAGGATAAGTAATACTGACCAACGCGTTTTCTGTGCATTCAAATCATTTTCATAACCACTACTCCATTCCATANCAAATAATGTCTCCACACTTTACAGGAACACCTAAAGTCCAACCTCTCCCCAATACGCATTGCGTATCTCTCCTCATGCCTTCTCAATTTCCTTGAGATGTAAGCGATCACTCGACCACCTTGCATCAAGATTCAGCCTAAGCCTTCCTTGGATGTGTCTGTGCATACCAACAATTCCTCGTCCTTGTTGGGGATTTTTAGTATCAGCGTTGTCTTCAACAACTCCTTGAGCCATCTAAATGTCTCCGTGCACTTCTTGGTCCATACAACTTCTTTTTCTTCATATGTAATTCCGTAATCGGGTTTTCTATCTTATAAAAACCTTCGACGAACCGTCGATAATATCTCGCTAAACCCATGAAGCTACCTTTTTCAAGTACATTCATTGGCACAGGACATTCCATAATAGCCTCTACCTTTGTTGGATCCACAATGATACCTTCGCTAGAGATGATAGTCCCTAAGCAATGAATCCCTGAGAGCATTACGACAGTTTCTCGTAATTTATGTTCCTATAAAACCTATAATGTTAGGCGCAAACTTTTGTCATGTTCTATCATTGTCAAAGAACATATCAAAATTTCCTCAATGAATAATTGAACAAACTTTCCCAAGTATTCACAAAACACCCCTTTCATCAAGATCATGAATACCCCTGGGGAGTTTTTTCATCCCCACAGACAACGATAAACTCATAGTGTCTGAACCGCGTTTTGAAAGTAGTCTTAGGAATATGTTCCTCTTTAATTCATAACTAGTGATAACCTGGTGTCCAATCAATATTGAATACACCGTCGCACCTTTCATTTGATCAAGAAACTTGTATATACTTGGAAACATATATGGGTTCTTGATCATTGCCTCATTCAAAGACGATAGTCAATACAAAGTATTCCACAACCCATATTTCTCTCGTATGAGAATAACAAGTGCACCCAGAGGTGACACCCTTGGACGTATAATTCCTAGGTCCAACAACTCCTTCAGTTGCATTTTCAACTCCTATAACTTAGGGGTCAACATCCGATAAGGCGCTCTTGCTATCGATTCAGTCGCAGGTTTTTAGCTTGATGGTAAATTCCATCTTGCCTTCGGGAAACAAACCTGGTAATTCTTCTGGGATTCACTTCCACAAACTCTCACACTACTATAAGGTTTCCTAATCCTTACACCACGTTCTTGACGTTCAGCACTAAGAATGCATATAACTTGCATCCTTGCGTATGCTCTTCTTCCGTACTTATCTCTATCCAAAACCAAAAGTTTGGTCGGAGATTTCGCATGACGTCTCGAACACCGTGGATTGGTGCTCATCCTGGATGTTATTCAATACTGCGTGAATCCCGTGGACCTCGTCAAAATCTTGAACTGTAGTGGGTCCTATCGAACTAGCCTCTCCATCCCTCTTAAACAGATAGTCATGCTGGTGATGTGGCTCTCCACATGCCAACATCCGATTTTCAGTCTAGTAGTTCTGGTCCCCGAAGTAGAGCCACTGGCCCAGCATCCTGAACCCCTAGTTTGTTCCGCTAAACAGGCTCAACAACTGCTGTTGCTGATGTGGTGGTCCCTTGTAGGGGGTCTTCTACCGAGGAACCCGTCGTCGTGGTGTTCTGAAAAAGGGTTTTATAGATGTATCTTGATACCAAGATGTCTTGGTTGGTTGGCATTTGATGCTTATGTGCAACAGAGTTCATCAGTTCAGATGATCTTGCAGGAGTCCTGCCCTGACTCCCACAATCCATTATTCCTCAGCTATGAGGCCTATGGGACTACATCATACAACATATGAGGCATTTAGGTCCTTTCCCTCTCACAAAAATTGGAGTTAACGTCGAACACGAACATGTTGATCTCCATCTTCTCCATGTTCAGATGCGGGGCATACTGAAGTAGCTCCATAAATCTGGTCTCATAATCTATCATCATACGAACACCTTGTTGTAAGGTGCTCAACTCATCGAGTTGGCGCTCCATGAATTCATATG
This sequence comes from Picea mariana, assembly GCA_032191745.1. Taxonomy (NCBI): domain Eukaryota; kingdom Viridiplantae; phylum Streptophyta; class Pinopsida; order Pinales; family Pinaceae; genus Picea; species Picea mariana. The sequence continues at coordinate 15,041 of JASDQU010198158.1, read as the reverse complement.
AAAATTACTTCTCTCGGAACCATTCCTCGAATCTTTCCCATAACACAACTTCGACGACCATGCTTAGTTGAGGTAGGAGAGTCTTCCACCATAGAAGAGATCCCCCCCTTTAGTTGAAGACCACCAAGCGAACCTTCATGCTAGAGGTCGTAAACGCCAAGCGTGAAGCACATTGACTTTTTCTCCATCCAGGCCTCAATGGCTGAGCCATCTGTGACACTCGTGAACTCGACAACTTAACCTTCTCGAGTTCTCCTTGAATTCTACCAGTACTGGCTAGGGCACGTTGTGGAACCTTAGGGATACAGGTGCCCTGGCCTCTTCTATGTCTAGGAGGTTAATCAAGGCCTCTTATGACTTTTTGAAGGACCTTAAATGACTAACCTCACCTCCGAAAACAAACTTCTCCACCCAAAGACTTGTTCTTCTCCTTGGGTTTTAGACTCCCTGGGTGTTGATGCTATTTGAGGCATCACAAATTTTCCCCTAGCACCATGTCATCTATCTTCATGACGTCTTCTAACCACGATTACCACATGGACAAGCTATATTTTAATTAGCGCTAAGTTATTAATCAAGGGTTTAAGTGAGTGGAAGGCATGACTATCCACAATTGTAGGGTTGAGCCCACTCTGATACCATATGTAATGACCCCTATGTTACGACAACCAAGCGACATACATCAGGTCACATTTTTTTTTACAGCTACGTTAGGAATTTAAAACATCGTAATATATAGTCAACATCGTCGACACATCAATGACATAAAGTAACGACAAAAAAATAAGTCATCAATAATCCAATACAACACAGTGTCAACACCTTGTCACCATGAACCATGGCACACACATCAACGTATTAGCATTAAATAAGAACATCCCAACATCGTCACAATATACCATTTATAATGACATAATAGAACTTAAATATTATTTCAATCAAGCAACAACATAAGCCAGGGTGCAAGGTAATCCACTTATTCAATTTATAAGGTGCAAGAAGATATCTACTTAAATACAAGGTCAGGATTAAATCAATCATCGAAATCACCATAATCAACATCATTTTCAAGGTACACACATGATCCAAATGCCAAATTAACATAATTCACTTATTGATCATTACGCACAATTAATCTAATCATGAGGAAATCATACAGTAACATTGTGACAAGCGCGCTAGTAAACCTAGTTGTAAACATTAAGTTCAGCTTAATCCATAACACAAGCAATCTAAACACCTATTCCTCATCATAAACGAGGTGTAGGGGATTCAATATTAAACATGATCACATATATTAGCAAAACAAATTAAAGAATTAATAATCATTTATGACATTAAATTCCATTCATGAGAGATGTCCATTATCTAAACATTATACATTACATTAATTCAATGCGCGCAAGGATTTGAATCCATTAATTCATTAATTTCACAACAACAATTCAAGACGCAAGATATGTCGATTTGATTTTGCAAGGCGTAAGAGAACATAATTAAATAACTCAATCATATGACAACATCATTCTAAGGTCGCAAGTATAACTACTTTATCATTCATCAATCAATAAATAATCAATGCTCGTGGGTAAAATAACTACATAACCATCCATATATTGCCTTAATCATGCACAAATTAATTTACTTTATTTTAAATTCGGGGCGCAAGATCAAAATCTACTTTACTGCAAGGAGCAAGGGTAATCATCAATCTATCTACAAGGTGCAATTAATTCTAATTACTAAATCATTACACATCAACAATTTAATCGTCTAGTAAAAGGAATATAGCTCACACAACTCAACTAAATTACCCAAGAGACTCTAAATCTCATCCCTTACAGAAAAAGTTTAAAAGAGGAAGGGGTAAAGTGGAAGCTCCTAATGTACTACTAAATTCTCGATTCAGGCAATTACTATGTAACAATACCCCAAAGGAGTCATGTAGTTAGAATATTTTCCCAAAGATTCATGTGGAGAGGTATCACCTAAAACATGTGAGGTCTCTGACTCAACGCATATACCCTCTATTCATCGATCAATTTATGTACTTAATCTCAAATCGTAGAAGATAAGTAATATTGACCAACGCGTTTTCTGTGCGTTCAAGTCATTTTCATAACCACTGCTTCATTCCATAATGATTTTTTTTTTTTTTTTTTCAAAATTTCATCTAGTCAAATAATGTCTCCACACTTTACAGGAACACCTAAAGGCCAACCTCTCCCCAATACACGTTGCGTATCTCTCCTCATGCCTTCTCAATTTCCTTGAGACGTAAGCGATCACTCGACTGCCTTGCATCAAGATTCAGCCTAAGCCTTCCTTGAATGTGTCTGTGCATACCAAAAATTCCTTGTCCTTGTTGGGGATTTTTAGTATCAGCGTTGTCGTCAACAACTCCTTGAGCCATCTAAATGCCTCCGTGCACTTCTTGATCCATACAACTTCTTTTTCTTCATATGTAATTTTGTAATCAGGTTTTTTATCTTATAAAAACCTTCGATGAACTATCGATAATATCTCGCTAAACCCATGAAGCTACATTTTTCGGGTACGTTCATTGGCGCAGGACATTCCATAATAGCCTATACCTTTGTTGGATCCACAATGATACCTTCGCTAGAGATGAGAGTCCCTAAGCAATGAATCCCTGAGAGCATTGCGATAGTTTCTCGTAATTTGTGTTCATCTAAAACCTATAATGTTAGGCGCAAACGTTCGTCATGTTCTATCATTTTCAAAGAACATATCAAAATTTCCTCAATTAATAATTGAACAAACTTTCACAAGTATTCATGAAACACCCCTTTCATCAAGCTCATGAATACCCCTGGGGAGTTTTTTCGTCCCCACAGACAAAGATAAACTCATAGTGTCTGAACCGCGTTTTGAAAGTAGTCTTAGGAATATGTTCCTCTTTAATTCGTAATTGGTGATAACCTGATCTCCAATCAATATTGAATACAGTGTCACACCTTTCATTTGATCAAGAAAGTTGTATATACTTGGAAACATATATGGGTTCTTGATCATTGCCTCATTCAAAGACGATAGTCAATATAAAGTATTCCACAACCCATATTTCTCTCGTATGAGAATAACAAGTGCACCCAGAGGTGACACCCTTGGACGTATAATTCCTAGGTCCAACAACTCCTTCAGTTGCATTTTCAACTCCTGTAACTTAGGGGTCGACATCCGATAAGGCGCTCTTGCTATCGATTCAGTCGCAGATTTTTAGCTTGATGGTAAATTCCATCTCACCTTCGGGAAACAAACCTGGTAATTCTTCTGGGATTCACTTCCACAAACTCTCACACTACTATAAGGTTTCTTAATCCTTACACCACACTCTTGACATTCAACACTAAGAATGCATATAACTTGCATCCTTGTGTATTCTCTTCTTCCGTACCTAGCTCTATCCAAAACCAAAAGTTTGGTCAGAGATTGCGCATGACGTCTCGAACACCATGGACTGGTGCCCGTCCTAGATGTTATTCACTACTGCGTGAATCCCGTGGACCTCATCAAAATCTTGAACTGTAGTGGATCCTATCGAACTAGCCTCTCCATCCCTCTTAAACAGATAGTCATGCTGGTGATGTGGCTCTCCACATGCCAACATCCGATTTTCAGTCTAGTAGTTCTAGTCCCCGAAGTAGAGCCACTGGCCCACTAGCCTGAAACCCTGGTTTGCTCCGCTAAACAGGCTCAACAACTGCTGCTGCTGATGTGGTGGTCCCTTGTAGGGGGTCTTCTACTGAGGAACCCATTGTCGTGGTGTTCTGAAAAAGGGTTTTATAGACGTATATTGATACCAAAATGTCTTGGTTGGTTGGAATTTGATGCTTCTGTGCAATAGATTTCATCAGTCCAGATGATCTTGCAGGAGTCCTGCCCTGACTCCCACAATCAATTATTCCTTAGCTATGAGGCCTATGGGACTACATCATACAACATCTGAGGCATTTAGGTCCTCGCCCTCACACAAAAATTGGAGTTAACGTCGAACATGAACATGTTGATCTCCATCTTCTCCATGTTCAGATGCGGGGCATACCGAAGTAGCTCCATAAATTTGGTCTCATAATCTAGCATCATACGAACACCTTGTTGTAAGGTGATCAACTCATCGAGTTGGTGCTCCATGAATTCCTATGACAATTACTTCTCTCGGAACCATTCCTCGAATCGTTCCCATAACACAGCTTCAATGACCATGCTTAGCTGAGGTAGGAGCGTCTTTCACCATAGAAGAGATCCCCCCCTTTAGTTGAAGACCGCCAAGCGAACCTTCGTGCTAGAGGTTGTAAACGCCAAGCGTGAAACACATTGACTTGTTCTCCATCCAGGCCTCAACGGCTAAGCCATCTGTGACATTCGTGAACTTGGGAACTTAACCTTCTCGAGTTCTCCTTGAATTCTACCAGTACTGGCTGGGGCACATTGTGGAACCTTAGGGGTACAGGTGCCCTGGCCTCTTCTGTGTCTAGGAGGTTAATCAAGGCCTCTGATGACCTTTTGAAGGACCTTATCTGACTAACCTCACCTCCGACAGCAAACTACTCCACCCAAAGACTTGTTCTTCTCCTTGGGTTTTAGACTCCTTGGGCGTTGATGCTACTGGAAGCATCACGAATTTTCCCCTAGCACCATGTCATCTATATTCACGACGTATTCTAACCACGATTACCACATGGACAAGCTATATTTTAATTAGCGTTAAGTTATTAATCAAGGGTTTAAGTGAGTGGAAGGCATGACTATCCACAATTGCAGGGTTGAGCCCGCTCTGATACCATATGTAATGACCCCTATGTTACGACAACCAAGCGACATACATCAGGTCACATTTTTTTTTTAAAGCTACGTTAGGAATTTAAAACATCGTAATATATAGTCAACATCGTCGACACATCAATGACATAAAGTAACGACAAAAAAATAAGTCATCAATAATTCAATACAACACAGTGTCGACACCTCATCACCATGAACCATGGCACACACATCAACGTATTAGCATTAAATAAGAACATCCCAACATCATCACAATCTACCATTTATAATGACAGAATAGAACTTAAATATTATTTCAGTCAAGCAACAACATAAGCCAGGGCGCAAGGTAATCCACTTATTCAATTTATAAGGCGCAAGCATATATCTACTTAACTACTAGGTCACGATTAAATCAATCATCGAAATCACCATAATCAACATCATTTTCAAGGTACACACATGATCCAAATGCCAAATTAACATAATTCACTTATTGATCATTGCGCACAATTAATCTAATCATAAGGAAATCATACAGTAACATTGTGACAAGCGCGCTAGTAAACCTAGTTGTAAACATTAAGCTTCAGCTTAGTCCATAACACAAGCAATCTAAACACCTATTCCTCATCATAAACAAGGTGCAGGGGATTCAATATTAAACACGATCACATATATTAGCAAAACAAATTAAAGAATTAATAATCATTTATGACATTAAATTCCATTCGTGAGAGACGTCCATTATCTAAACCTTATACATTACATTAATTCAGTGAGCGCAAGGATTTGAATCCATTAATTCATTAATTTCACAACAACAATTCAAGACGCAAGATATGTTGATTTGATTTTGCAAGGCGTAAGAGAACATAATTAAATAACTCAATCATATGACAACATCATTCTAAGGTCGCAAGTATAACTACTTTATCATTCATCAATCAATAAATAATCAATGCCCGTGGGTAAAATAACTACATAACCATCCATATAATTCCTTAATCATGCACAAATTAATTTACTTTATTTTAAATTCGGGGCGCAAGATCAAAATCTACTTCACTGCAAGGAGCAAGGGTAATCATCAATCTATCTACAAAGTGCAATTAATTCTAATTACTAAATCATTACACATCAACAATTTAATCCTCTAGTAAAAGGAATATAGCTCACGCAACTCAACTAAATTATCCTTACATAAAAAGTTTTAAAGAGCAAGAGGTAAAGTGGAAGCTCCTAAAGTACTACTAAATTCTCGATTCACGCAATTACTCTTATTAATCAGATGATGTAACAATACCCCAAGGGAGTCACGCTTCCTTCGCAAGCCACCCCATTTATTTTCAACCTGATAAGATGAAGTATCCTAAAAAGGAATTCTGGTGCGGTGAAACCATAAGGCGTACAAGATGATTATTTTTTATCTTATTCGACGTGGCGCAATTTATGCATATCATTAAGAATACTAAATGCTCAAGGCGCACTTGGTATTATATTACCACTAATGTCTAACAAGAATTAAAAATTTGTTAAGGAAAAACTATTATGGAAGATTAGAAGTGGGCATTAGTTGCTTGTATTAAATTGTTGGAACAAAACTCTGCATGCGTATTTACATTACTGAAGCTAACTCCCCTAAAGTCGTTACGTTTACAAGGATGAGTTGCAGGATCCATCTTGCGCCCACGAATGTAGAACGTGTTGTCACCAGGGTAGAGGTTGACTCTGCAAACAAAAAGCAAGGGTTTTCTGTACAGTTATACATCTGTGCCAGGAGGGAAGGTACTGACGGAGAGAATCCCTCTCCCACAAGGAAGGCAATGCTCTCTTGCCAAAATCGCAGAGGAATGGAGTTGTTCGTTGGGGACATGTGGAGTGATACCTGCAGGGTTAAGGTAAAGGAAAGTAGCTGAACAAGTAGAGAAGGCGCAGAGTGCAGAGGTTCCTTTTCCCACTGAAATGCAGGGTGGAAGTGATCGAACTCAGAAAAATTCAAGGCCCCACGTCTCTTTGCCCATGAGACCTCGCTCTTGCAATTTTTGCTTCAGCAAAGATGGTTCCTGGTGTGAATTGAAGGATGTAGATCACAGGATTTGGGAGGGTTCGAAATCGAGTTCCAAGCAAGTGCATAATTGCTAAAGGCGTGAATTAGACTGGTGAAAGCTTCAAGAGCATGGCATTCACCTTACAATGAAGAGGACGAAATGCTTGCAGTTGGAAGCGCCCGAGGGAATTTGAAAACGCAGAGTAAGGAAACGAAGAGGTAGCATATGCGATTTGCTGGGTAAGAGAGACGATGGGAGCATCGCCCCGGATCTCCCAACGCAGAGCAAAAACCCACGAAATTGATCATACAAAAACGCAGAGCAGAGGTGAAACGTTCTGGGCATTTTAAGGAAATGCAGAACACTGAGCCACTTTTAAAAACGCCAGGGGAGAGGTAATGTGTTGGGCGTTAGAAAAAGACGCAGAGATATTTATATGGTGGAAAGAAAACAAGCAAAAAAACTGAGATCAACACCCTAAATAGCTGAGGAAAAGAAAAACGAGGTGTTGGGAAAAATCTGGACATTATTTTTGGGTCAGGGACAATAAAAAGACAGAACGCCAGGCATATGAACGGATTTTTTTTAAGAAAAGGACCATAACACACCGAGAAACAAAGGAAAGAAAAACGCAGAGGAAGCGAGCTCCAATGTTGGGCGTTTTGCTCAACGCAGGGTTTAACCTCATCGAGGAGGCAGAGAATACAATGCAATCGCTGAAGCATCATGCTCCGATGCTGGCGATTTTTCTGCTCAAACGCAGGGGTTTAACCACACCAAGAAGACAAAGATACAAGGAAAATCTCAACGAAAACACGCTGAGTGTTAAGTGGGGGTGGTTTCGCAAAGCCTAGAGAAGTCAGATAGTTGGAAACCCAACGCAATTTATGCGCAGTAAGAAGCAAATTAAAACAATAAAAACGCCAAGTATCTCAAGGTTAACGACGAAGGCCAAGGTAATGTAAACATATACAAAATTTTGTAACAAAAAGACAGAGAGAGACTCTGCCCCACAATATCAGACATCCATTACAATCCATAAACAAATAAATCTATGTACACTTTCTAACAAATTTACAACTGCAATTTTAAAGGCATACCTTAACCGAAGGCAAAGAATCTGAGGTGTTTGTCTTGTGCTTTCGTTGTGTCCAGCTCCTTCTTGCTAACCATTGAGATCTTACCGGTACCTCCTAGCCAATGCTAGGGGTACTCTTCTTCCCCCTGAGCCCCCCGAGCCGCAAAGGGGCCACGCACACAAACCAGAGAAAGCTATCTCTCAGCTCACCTCGCAAGGTCAAGCTACCACTCTCTATCTGAGCCGGGTATCCCAATTCCCATAAAAAAAATTAGTCAAGAGAAAAATCCGATAGCATAACCTTACGCATACTAGTCGTGATTCATTCCCATCCTCTTCCATTTCTTTTATAGAGTTCTTTTAGTGTCTAGTTTCCAAAATGCACATTAAATTCTTTTTATTAAATTTTTATTAGGAATATTCTCCCTTGTACACTTGTCACCCAATCCCTTAGCTGCACTAGAAATTCATTTAATTAATTAAATTAATTTGCCAATTTCCCTCACCCGCCTAAAAACATTCCTAAAAATGCTCCTTGATGCCCCTTTATTCTCTCACATTCCCTTAATGATTGACGCCTTTCTTAAAGATTAGTTGAGTTCATTTTAGGAAAGTTCTATAGACTAGATTTATTTCTATGTTCCGCATTCCTTTTGCATTTAATTTTCCCCTTTTCGTCTAAGTTCAAATTTAGCAAGTTTTGCACATAAAAAATAATTAATTTTTTGATAATTTAATCCTCCTTTTAATTCTAAATTTGATTTTCCCCCTTTTATTGACTGCTTAATTAAATTTTTGTCCTCATATCCTACTTCGACCTAGGCTTTAATTTCAATTGGGCTTATTAAATTTTTAAGGGAAAAGTTATAATTAATAAACTTTACTTATACTAATTATTTTAAGGCTGACCATCTTCAAGTAAGATACTGCTTTCTAGGCACCTAGGTTCATTGATTCACCTTTGTTTAAAAATTGTCACGTGCCTTTCTAGACACACTACGTGCTCCAAGGGTTCCACTCGCCTTTATTCATGTTCCATCTACGCGACATGCCCTTCAAGATGCATTGCGTGCTCCAAGGGTGTCACTCACCTTTTGATTGATTTTGGTAGACATCTAATCCTTGGAGTCAAAACATCGTCAGGTGACCTTGTGGGAGACTAAGAGCCTCTAAGGAATAAGGACCCTGCCTTATTGCACGCCCCTTAGAATCTTCGTGAGCGAATGTCTCAGTCTTCCCTCACGACATCGTGGATCCCTCGAACTAGGTAATCGTTAACCTGCAGTTCTAGCCACGACAGGAGTGCTAGTAGGTTGTGGAAGGGTTGCTCCCACACCTCTTCTTCAATATCTCTAGTTGTTGTGCATGAACCCTGTAGTGTCCCCAAGGCCGAGCCCCGTTACAGATCATGTTATATGCAAAGAATTGTAAATATGCTCTATAGGCTGGTGAGCCAAGCTTTGTATAAGCTGTAGGCTTATGAGTTTTGTTAGGCCAGGGAGCCTAAGTGTTGAAGACCAGGAGCCTGTTGATATACTTGTATGTATGCAGGTCAATTAATAAAATATAAATACCACCAGTGCAAACCGTCCACGATGAAAGAATGATGGGGGACTGAGCGTCCACAGAAGGGGCAAGGAACTAGGGGCTGGAAAGTGGGAAAGGGGCTGAGTGTGGAGCCTAGGGGCTAAGCCTAGGGGGCTTAGGCCTGGAATAATATTTTATTATTATTCCTAAAAATCCATGTGCACATTATTTTAACCTAAGTCCTTTGAAAGGGCCCGTGATTTCCCAAGTGGTGGAGAAGGGCGTACGGATGGAACACATGCAGTTCCCAGGGTGACAAGTGTCAACCCTGGTGCATGCAAATATAAGCGTCGAGCTGAACCGTGGGTGGGGGATGTTCCTCCATTCGAACCCAAACCCATGTGCGTGGAAAGTACGACCTCTGCCTGGTATCCTGATTCATCTCTGAAACCGTTAGCCGTGTTTGCCTGAGGAAAACCATGTAATACCTTGTCCGGAGCTATGAGTCTGGGTCTGTTCTAGTAAACCCGGAAAGGCATTCCTGAACCCAAATTCCCTGTGCTGGACTCGAGTGGAAGCATCCTGTGATTGTATGGAAAAACTGAGCTAGCCTGTGCGTGAAGCTTGCTCTGAAATCATCACTGTGAGATCATCCCGTGAT
>JASDQU010198156.1:0-19431 GCA_032191745.1 Picea mariana | reverse complement strand
CCTTCTACAATTTTCAATGTATCTCGATTCTTCTGCCAGTTAGCGTAATCGTGAAGCTTCCTCTGTTTTCAAAAATTACTCTGTTTTTGTAAATGCACGCGCTGCTGAGTGCTCTGTTTTTTTGGGTAATGAATGAATGTTGCTTTGCTCTGTTTTCTGTAGCAGCTGCTGTACTCTGTTTTCCTGAATGAATGGATATGCTGAGTACTCTGTTTTATCAGGAGCGCTGTGGATGGTCTGTTTTCTTAAATGCATGAATTCTGTTCTGTTTTAATTGCTGGCATATAAACTGTTTGCTATTCTGTTTTATCTGTGGGCGTTTTGTGATTAGAAGTGTAAGCTCCAGCAAGTCATCCAACAGTCTGGCTACAGAGATTGTTCTCATGATTCCATCACTTTATATTTTGAAAATGCTAATTGCTAGCCATATCAACCTATCTAGTTAAAGCATGAATATTTTGTATGAATGGATTTTGTATTGTCATGTGGGAAAATTTGAGATGCATGGATTTTGTATTGTCATGTGGGAAAATTTGAGATGCATTTCCAGATTGGTAGTGAAAAATAGGTATTTCCACATCCGAGGCATGTAATATACTGTACATGTAGAGGGGTCTACCAAGTATACAAAGCCATCAGTAAGCCTATCAAGGGCAGGAAGCCTATCAAGAGCACTATCTGATTTTGCAGAAGAGGAATATCACATGGATTTACCAGCGCGTCAACTATAAGTTGAGAGGTTTATTTTCCTCGAATTTCAGGTTGATGTTCATTCAACACTACGCAGTCATCTTGGAAATCCTTGCATCCAGTTGCTGGTGAGCACTGTTTTTTTATCTAGGAAACTTTTGGGCTCGAAGATAGTAGAGATTTTGAATGATTTCCAGTGGGATGACATGAATCTATACATAGTGTTGGATTTTTTTATGTGTCTGTCAAAACTAATATTATGATCCTCATTTTCTTGAACATGTTCAAATTAAAATATATTCTGCACTACAAATAGATTAAAATATATAAAAGATTTACAGAAACTCCCTAAATATATATCTTTATTGTAAGAAATTTTAATACTTTTAAAAAAAAAAACTTAATATTTTAATAGGTTTATAAATAAAAACTCCCATATTAAAAAAAACCCTAAAATTTCTCAATTAAAACCACATACACATGATGGAATTGTTACTCTATAATGCAAAAACCTTTGTAGCATTCCAAGCACAATAATCACTCACACTTCCCCCTCGTTACCTGGACGGTCCTCCACGGATTAAGCATACGCGGCATTATTTCGTAAACAAGGGGAAGCAAATGTGTAACGTTACCTAGATGACCTTTCCCAGTTCCCTCTACGGATTGCGCCAACGCGCCATTATTTGGTAAAGAAGGGGAAGCAAATGTGGCCACGCTTCTCACCAACAATTGGTAAATAAACTCGATAAAAAAACCTAACTTAGCACAGCCGTCAAATCAGTGCTGGTGAATATGAAGAATATGAAAAACCTAATTTAAAACGATTGAAGAATATGAAAAGTTATAGTGGAGTAAATTTTTGAACGTGGCAATTTTTAAAAATGCTAAAAAGTTATGAATATGAGATATATGTTCATTGATTTGGAAGGACTATTAAAAATATGTTAGCATATTCAATTGATAATTATACGATTGAAATTTATAGTTAAAAAATCATTAAATGTGCTCATTATCAATAAGTATACTCTTTCTGCATAATTATTATTTTTAAGTAATAACTATTATTATATGTATTTTTTTAAAATGAATTGAGTGATAAAGTTTTTGGTTCTATTATAAGTAAGGTTTTGGATTTTAATTCCACTAGCATTCAAATAATTTTTTTTATTATTATTTTGAAAATCTTTACTCCATCAAAACCTAAATTCCTCTCAACTCATGCTTCAGAAGCTTTGATTCATCATAAATTAAGGTCACTTCGTAAGATTTCACACAAGGCTACTTGGCAATCATTTCAGATCTACACTGCGCAGGAAACTGTGCGCAACATAGTTGTAAATATTGAGTGACACAAATCTTCGTAGTTGATCTCTCCGAACTTACCAAGATTTGTTACAAGCTGTGAATAAAACACTTAATGAAAGGATTTCTTGACACATAAATAAATACAGTGTTATACTTAGCATATAAATTCATAAATACAACATAATTTGTCAATACACAAAATTCTTGATATTAATAATTTTGGCACTGTGCACAAATACAAAAATACAACAGCGAGCCGAGCTTCGGCTCCAATGACTTCTAAACAACTTATGCAACTTACAACCACACACAGAGCTTGTGTTCACAAACTTCTATTTTTCTTCAGCTACTATTGTTTCTTCTATGTTCTCTGTCTATCGCTCTCTCTGCTATAAGGACTAACTAAAGACTCAGACTTATAAAGATGAAACTTAGACTTCCTGTAGAAGTAAGGCTGACTCAACATTAAAGACACAAGTAAATTCCACTGACTCTTCATCTACTTAACTCGACTCGAGAAAGATAAAGATCGACTCCATTAAATAACTCCCATGCTTGCCGACTCACTAAACTAAGTTTGCGTAAACTTGCGAATTTGTATTTACAGAGTGACGACTGACTAACTGATTGATGGACTGACAAATCAACTTAGATGTAAAGCTCACCAACTTGTAATTACCATTTCCAACACTCCCCCTTAATTATAAGTAGGTGGAATTACAAAATTTACATAAAAAAAATTGAATTTGACATATATTGTCACACATCTGTTACTGCACAGACTCCCAGACTACTACTGCGCATATGCTGAAATACATCTCTTGCTAAAAATTTTGTAAAAATATCTGCGACTTGTTCTTTTGACCTGCAAAACTCTAAACTGATCTCTATGTTATTCACTAATTCTTTGATAAAATAATACATTGTATCAATGTGCTTGTTTTCTTGTGAAACACATGATTCTTGGATAACATGATAGTTGAATTATTGTCACAAAATAGTGTTGTTGGTTCATTTTGTTCCTGCAACATATCTTTTAACACTCTTCTCATCCAAACTACTTGACAAGCTCTGCTTGTAGTTACGACATACTCTGCTTCTGTTGAAGAAAGAGTCACTATGGGTTGCTTCCTTGATGTCCATGATACCATACCTGTTCCAAAATGAAATGTGTACCCAAAGGTACTTTTCTTGTCATCTATGTTGCCTCCACAGTCACTGTGAGTGTATCCAATAAGTCTGAAATCTTTTGAAGTAGAATATCTAATGCCAAAATATTTTTTTCCATTTACATATCTCAGAATTCTCTTTCCTACTTTCCAATGTGATTCTTTTGGAGTTTCCATGAACCTTGAAATTAAGCTCACTCCATACATAATATCAGGTCTTGTTACTGTTAGATACATAAGACTTCCTACCAGTCTTTTAAACAGTGTGGGATCCACTTTGGAACCTTTATCTTGTTTGCTTAACTTTAATCCTGTTATGAAAGGTGTTGGGGTTGCTTTTGAATTTATCATATTGAATCTTTTCAGAATTCCATGCTCATACTTAGATTGTGAGATAAATATACCAGTTTTGGACTGGAAAAATTCAATACCCAGAAAATATCTCATAAGCCCTAAATTCATCTTACATAACTAACTTGAATTCTTCTATGCCAAAATCACCTGTAAAAATCAAATCATCTACATATAAGAAAATAATTAACATGTTACTTAGTTGATTTTCTTTAATGTAAAGTGTTGGCTCAAATTCATTTCTCTGGAATCCATTTTGTGTGAGATAGGAATCTATGCAACTATACCAACCTCTGGGAGCTTGCTTTAACCCATATAGTTATTTATTTAATTTGTACACTTCGTCTTCTTGTCCTGGAACCTCATAGCCTTGTGGTTGTTCCACATATACTTCTTCTTCTAAATGTCCATTCAAAAATGTCGGCGTCACATCCATTTGATAAACTAACCATTTGTTTTGCGCAACAATGGATAACACAGTTCTGACTGTGTCCATGTGCACAATTGGTGCAAATGTTTCATTGAAATCAATTCCAGGTTATTGTCTAAAACCTCTTGCAACTAGCCATGCCTTGTGCTTCTACACATTTCCTTTTGCATCTTTCTTGGTTTTATAAATCTATTTGACACTGATCACATCCTTGTCTTTAGGTACATCTACCGACTTCCATATCATATTGTTCTCTATGCATCTGATTTCTTTATCCATGGCTTGAGCCCATTTGACCGCTTTTTCAAAAGTTAATGGATCATCTATTTGTGAAAACAAAGAAAAAACTGAAAATGAATTTGTTGTGTCCTCATTATAGATGCCGCGCAAAATTATTGTCTTCCTTGGTAACAAACTTTCTAAAGTTGGATATGGGGATGTGGAACTACTTGGATTTCTTGCTAGAGTTGGCTACGCTCTAGGTGTAGATTATGCACCTGTTGATCTTACGGTATTATGCGATGTGGTTTGCGTCACAGTACCAGGTGTAGAAGGGACTGCGCACTGACTTGTACATGGTGTTTGAACCATTTCTTCTTTTTCTGTATCATGCTCAATGATTTTGACTATCTTTGTTATGCTTCCATCGCATACTTCATTCTCCACGAGCTGAACATCATGGTTGATTATGAATTTTCTTGCGCCAGGGTCATACATCTTGTAACCTTTTGTTTCTTCAGAATACCCAACAAATATACATTTTTTCCTTTTTTGTCCAACTTCTTTCTCAACTCATCTAGAACATGTGTGCATGTGACACAACCAAAAACTTTTAAGTGCACCACATTATGCTTCAATCATGTCCATGCTTCTTGAGGAACTCTGCTCTTCACACTCTTTGTCAGACATCTGTTTATGATGTATACTGCAATTGCTACTGCTTCAGCCCAATACTCATTTGACAAATGTTTGGTTGCAAACATACTGCGCACCATTTCCATAATAGTTTTGTTCTTAAATTCTCTTGAAATGTATTATCCTCCTCTGTCAGTTCTTATACACTTGATGTAATAACCACTCTACTTCTCCACAAGTGATTTAAACTGTTGAAAACAACCCAATGTGTCGGATTTGTGTTTCGGGAAATAAATCCATGTCTTTCTTGAGAAATCATCAATAAATGTCAAAAAATATCATGTACTTCCTCCTATAGATGTTGTTTGCATTGGAACACAAATATCTGAATGTACAATTTCCAGTGGAGATTTTTCTCTATATGACTTGCCAACTTGAAATGATTCTATGTGCTGCTTTCAAAAAATGCAGCCTTCACATATTCTTTTTGGTTTTTCACTCAATGGGAAACCTTTCACCATATCCTTTGTGTGTAGCAGCTTCCAACCTCCAAAGTTCAAGTGTCCAAATCTGAAATGCCATAACCAAGAATCATCCTGTACTTCATATTGAAACATTGCCTACATTTCTGTGCCACTTTCTCCTTGTGCACTATTTTCTTCATTTGAATTGCACACACTTTTTGTTGTAAATGTAGTATCTAATTGCACATCTTTTTCTTTACCAATAGCTTGCATTGTATTCCACTTCTTGGTTGGTTTCAATGTCAATGGGAACATTATGTTACTTTTCATCTGAATTTTTGCAATAAGTTGGTTGCTTAGATATCTATCCATAATCACACAACGATTATCTTCCATGTAGATTCTGTATCCTTTCTGTAACAACTGTCTTGTGCTTATCAAATTATACTTCAGACCAAAAACATAATATACATTAGGCATAACTTTGTGTTCTCCTTGTTTAGTTAAAATGTTTATATTGCCTTTTCCTAAGATAGTGACTTGGATGTTTGTTCCAAGTGTAACCTTGGTTTGGACTGACTTATCCAAAATAGAAAAAAAAATATGTTTCCTATCATGTGGTTACTATAGCCTGAATCTAGATACCATATGTCACATGGAATTTCTTGAGCAAAATTGCATTCAACTGGGGAAACTATAGGCATTGCTTCAACACACACCATAAACATAGTACTAGAGTGATTGTTTGCGTTGCGTGACTAATCTTGACCTTGCTTGTTCTGATTATACTGTCTCTTCCTGCATTCATATGCATAATGTCCATACTTTTTATAGTAATGACACTGAATATTTGATTTATCAATTCTCCGACTACTTGGTTGACTGGTATTTGGGTTTTGACCTCTTCCACCAATGTTTCTAGGAATGCTACTGTGTCCACCTTTGACATAACTTCTTCCTCTGCCTCTAGAGTTAGTTGTCCCCCTTCCTCTTCCACGGATTATAGATGACTGCACGAAAAATGCATTTTCTAATGACATATTTGACCTATTTAATCTGTGTTCATGATTAATGAGGGAAGCTTGTAGTTCATCTAGACTAAACTGACTCATATATTTTCTCTCTTCCATAGTCACAACAAGAGTATCAAATTTAGGAGGAAGACTCCTAAGTACTTTATCAACAACTTTTATGTATTCTATGGTTTCACCATGAGACTTAATCTAATTTATTGGGCTAATGACATGGGTATAAAAAGAATATAGTGAATTTGTATCTTTCATTGATAGAGTTTCAAAATCTCTTCTAAGAATTTGTAGTTTTGAAGTCTTGACTTTGTCCATACCTTGATAAGATGTTTGTAATATGTCTCATGCATCCTTGGCTTGATTTGTTGATGCAACTCTTGGGAGTATGCTCTCATGCATGGCTTGATGTATGTAAAACATCGCCTTTCCATCCTTCTTTCTTTGATCTTTCAAAGCATCATTCTCAGCTTGTGTGAGGGAATTGTACGATGCCTGATCTGTTGGTTCCACATAGCCATTCTTGACTATCTCCCATACATATTGACCCCGAAATAACAGCTTCATGGTCAAGGATCATAACTCATAATTATTTTCTATGAATGTGGCAAGTTGCAAATTTGAAGTAGAAGCCATATTTCACCTTTCAACAGAGATGTTGCTCTGATAAAATTGTTCTGATAAAACCTGCTCTAAACAACTTGCTCGGATACCAAATCTCGGATCTACAACACACACAGAAATTGTGTGCAACACAATTGTAAATATTGCACGCCACAAATCTTCATCGATGATCTCTTAGGACTTACTGCGCAGTGCACATACTGCAAGATTTGTTGCACATTGTGAATAAAACACTTAATGAAAGGACTTCTTGACACAGAAGAAAACACAGTGCTATACTTAGCATATAAACTTAGAAATACAACAAAACTTGTCAATACAAAAAATACTTGATATTAATAACTTCGGCGCTATGTGCAAATACAAAAATACAACACTGAGTCGAGCTTTGGCTCCAATGACTTCTGAACAACTTATGCAACTTACAATCACACACAGAGAGCTTTTGCTCACATAATTCTTTCTTTCTTTAGCTACTGTTGCTTCTCTGTTATGTGTCTATCGCTCTCTCTATTGTAACGACTAACTAAAGATTTAGACTTATAAATATAAAACTAAGACTTCACATAGAAGTAAGACTGACTCAACATTAAAGACACAAAAAAATTCGACTGAATATTCATCTACTTAACTAGACTCGAGAAAGATAAAGATCGGCTCCATTAAATAACTCCCCTTCTTGTTGACTAACTAAACTGAGTTTGCGTAAAATTGTGAATTTGTGTTTGCAGGATGACGACTAACTAACTCACTGACAGACTGACAAATCGATGAAGACATAAAGATCACCAACTTGTAATTACCATTTCCAACAACTTGGCCATCATATTGTAGAGAATATCCACAAGCCTTCCATGCTTGAGCGTTTGTTATTTCCTTATAAACAAAAACTCTTGTAAGTCCTATCACAACCTTCTTTGCTTATAATCCTTTCATGCCACAACCTCTTCTATGTCCATTATGTTGCAACGATAAACCTCATTTGTGGGATTCTGAATGGATGCAATTCCATATTATGGACATGGTTAAGCCCATACGTTATAATAGAAACAATAGAGGAGTTTGTTTCCATTTTATAAAAAGTTTTTGTGTTTTTCATAGTTACAAATATCATCGAAATAAGGCATTTTAAGAAATCTCCCAATGACTATCATGTATTCACATTGAACTCTTATCCCACCTAAAATTTGAAATTCACATAATGCATATGCATTATGTAGACCATAAATCATCATGTCAAGGCCCCAAGATTGATCGATGGTGGGGAATTCCTCGTAACAATGATCAAATTCCTAGTAAGAGTCGAAAGCTTCCCTACATAGGTTATATGTGGTGGTCTGAGACCTTTTCCATGGATATCGACCTTGAGAAGTATCATTTAGGACCCAAGGCCCTTGATTTCATCCCGTGATATTATGAAGGTCTTGATACTTGTTAGTGGTGTGCAATACCTCCTATTAGTGCTCATGTATTTTCAATAAGAGGCCAAAGATCCCCTAAAATGGTCATGTGTTGTGTTTTGAGGGATTTTTCATGGATGTCAAGCATGTGAATCATCATTCAAGGCCTAATATCCTTGATTTAATACCCCAACCATTTTCATGGCCCTAATATGTGTATGTGGTGCATAATACCTCCTAACAATGCTCATATCTCAATGAAAGGTCAAAGATCCCCTACGTAGGTCATGTGTTGTATTTTAAGGACTCTTCCATGACACTCAATCTCGAGGATCATTATTTAGGGCTTTAGGCCCTTGATTTCATCCCCCTACTGCTATTAAGGCCCCAAAATCAATTTGTGGTGGGTAATTTCTATCAAAGGTATTTCACTGAAATTCCTATATAAACCAGGCCATGTGCCTATGGTCATGTGTGGTGGTTTAAGGCATATTCCATGGCCCTTGATATTGAAATAATTATGTAGGGCCTTAGGCCCTAGATTTCATTCCATGAAAAATGTCAATTCCATGAGATCAATCCATTTTAGGCAATTCCTTCTGACGACGATCATGTTCCTAATTAGAGTCCATAGTTCCCCTACATAGGTCATGTGGTGTTTTTAGACCCATTCCATGACCACTAAGCTAGATAATAATAATTTATGGCCCAAGGCCTTTGATTTCATCCCCTAACATTACAAAGGCATCAATACCTATTCATGGTGTGCAATACCTCCTAATGGTGTTCATGTATTTTTAATTGGAGACCAAATATCACCTACAGTTGTAATTATGTCGTGGTTTGATGGATCACTCATGGGAATCAATATGGAGAACCCTCATTTAGGTATTGAGTCATTTTTTCTCATTCCTTGGCCAATGACCTGCACAAATATTAGTTCATTGTGCACAATACCTTCTAACAACGATAATATTCCTGGTGGAAGACTAATGATCCCCTACAATACTCGTGTGTGTTGATTTAGGTTGTTTTCATGGATGTCAAGCCCAAGAAGCCTCACTTAGGGTCTTTAAGGCCCTTTATTTTATCCCTTGACCATTGTCATGCGCCTAATACATGTTATGGCCTTGATACCTATCCTTTGTGTGTAATACCTCCTATTGGTGCTCATGTAATTTCAACCAAATGACAAAGATCCCCTACAATGATCATGTGTGGTAGTTTGAGGCCTCGTTCATGGACATCAAGCCTATGAGGCCTCATTAAAGGCCTAAGGCCCTTGATTTAATCCCTTGACCATATTCATCACCCTAATATGTGTGCATGGTGCACAATACCTCCTAACAATGCTCATATTCTCAATGGAAGACCAAATATCCCTTGTAGAACTCATTTGTGGTAGTTTGATGCCCTTTCTAGGGATATCTTTAATCCCAAGGAGCATTCTTCAAGGCCTTAGTCCCCTGATTTCATCCCATGACCAATGTCATGGCCCTGATACATGATTGTGATGTGAAATACCTCTTGATGATGTTCATATTCCTACATAAAGATGAGTGTCCCCTACAAATTTTATGAGTGGAATTGTTAGGGTCCTAACCTCCCTAATCCCTTAAGTAGATATATTGCTATGCAATTATATGTACGGATGTAAGAAATCTTACTAGAAGGCTTTGCTTTCTAGAAATTTCATTCTTTAGAATGTCCTTAGGGGATAGAAAGTACTATATAAGGTTGGAGTATTGTAACAGTTGTCTTGGAAATCATTTGTAATCTAAGATTTTCTCTATTTGAGGTTTCCTCCTCAAAGAGACACGTGAACATTGCTTTCATATCAATAAAGGTATAATATTTTGCTTCATAGTGTCCATTGTGCATGCAATTCTATTCCTTTTTTCAATATATCTGAGTAATATCTATGATCTCTGCTCTGAATATTTCTATTTGGTACATCACAAGTGGTATTAGGGCACTTTCCTAGCATAATTTTTAGAACAATTTTTCCCCAGGCTAGAGACATGTTCCAACATCTATAAATAACATAGAGATTTGTTGTTAAGTGGGTAAATTTATGGTAGGGGAAGCATACGCATGAACTAAAAGAGGTTTCACCTCATTAGAAAACCTTATAGATATTTCAAACCATTATGGTCTGTTGTCGGCTCAAATATTTTACCCATGAGATAGTTCAGCCACATCTTCATGGCATGCAATATGCTTTCTAATTCTAAGTCATGAGTAGCACAAAGCCTTTCATGCTCCTTTAGCTTTCTTGATTCATAACATATCACATGTTTGTTCTGACTAAGAACTCCCCCAATTTCTTCTTTGAAAGCATCCATACATACAATGAATTCCTTATTTGGATCAGCGATTCTCAAAATTGGTGCACTTGTCAACAAACTCTTCAAGTATTGAAAACTCCCTACACAATTTGAAGTCCATTCAAATCGCACACCTTTATTTTTCAAGGATGTAATTGGGTGTGCAAGTTTTGAGAAGCCTTCGATAAAACTTCTGTAATAACTTGCAAGTCCCATGAAGGACCTCACCTCTGCAACATTTCCTGGTGTTAGCCATTCTCCAATGGCCCTTATCTTTTCTGGATCCACAACTATCCCTTCCCCTGATATGATATGAGCCAAGTAATGAATCTGTCATTGGTAAAATGAGCACTTGCTCAACTTTTCATACAACTGATGCGCCCTCAATACCTGTAGCACCATCCTCAAGTGTTGTTCGTGCTTTTCTTTAGACTTTGAGTAAATAAGTGTGTCATCCAAAAATACAATGAAAAAATTTTCTAAGTAATTTTTCAAAACTCTATTCATCAAACACATGAAGACAACTGGTGCATTTGACAACTTGGAAGGAACCAATGTGAACTTGTAATCTCCATACCTCATTCTGAAGGAAGTATTGATGATGTCTTGTTTTTTAATTCTCACTTGGTGATATCTAGATCTGAGATCAATATTTGAAAATATATGCATTCCCCTCAGCTGATAAAAGAGTTCATCTATCATTGGCAAATGATAGTTGTTATTTACCGTTACTTTTCTCAACTAGTGGAAGTCGATGGAAAGTCTCAGCATACTATCCTTCTTCTTCAAGAAAAATACTGGGGCACCCCAAGTGTCCAAGGTGACACACTTGGGAATATATACCCCTTCTTCAAAATCTCTTCAAGATGCATATGTAATTCCTTCAACTCTAGCGTACTCATCCTATAAGAAGTTTTGGATACAGGAGTTGCTTCCAGTGTCAGATTTATAAATAAATCAATATCACTTTTTGGTGGAAATCCTAGTATCTCTTTAACGACATCTTCAAATTCTTTCAGTACTTCACAGTCTTTAACATTTGACACTCTATCCTTACATGCCTCCATGTGTGTTGCAAATACTTGCATCCTTTCTTGTAGATTTTCTTCAATTGCAAGGCTGAAACTTCTTTGATAGTTACAACTCTTGGAATGCCTTGAACTATTCTTAAGTTTCCTTCCTCATCCAAGAAAGTAAATTCCTTATTGTAACAATATAAAACGACATGATTCCAATCCAACCAATTCATACCAATGAGGCAATCATACGAGCCTAAAGGTATGATATTCAAATTATATTTTGTGCCCATTCCATTCATTTTCATTAGACATGCCTTAACCATCTCATTTATTTTCCTTTTAGCTCCAGTAGCTAACTGAACCAACTAAGGTTTTCCAAGATTTCTTCTTGGAAATTGGAATCTTTCCACCATCTTAGGATCTAAATTACTATGAGTAGCTCATGAATCAATTAAAATAACAATGGGTTGGTCATTAATCTAACCTTCCACTTCAATCATGTGCGACTAAAATTCAGCTTGTTTTTTATCTAGGGCTGCATGAATCCTTGGTACATTCATGCCCATGTCTTCAACTATCACAACTTGTTGTACACTGTGCCCAGTCCTCACTTTTTCTCTTCTTTGAGGGAATTGTTTGTACATATGATCTGCACCACAACCCCAACATTGAATAGTTTGTTTCATTGGTATTTGCCCCATTGTCTTAGTCGTTATGGGATCCTTAGGAGTTGGTTTTCCTTGCACAATATTTTTGAAAAAGGGTGGCTTAGTCCCCTTCTTCCTCTATTCCACCTTGATTTTCATCTTGTCTTCCCAAGCCTTTTGGAAATCTGGTCTTCCCTTTCGCTGATCATAAAGACATTTAGCACACTTTATTTTTTCCTTCAATGTTTTGGGATCATCATATTGTATCTTGTTACTAATAAATGAGGGAATCCCACTAAGGTACCTCTGATTTTCTTATATTTGTCACTTGATATTCCAAGGGAGTATCTACTTCCATTAGTACCTCTAGAATGTTGTTGTATACCTCCAGCATTGACTATTGAAACCTTGTTCTCTGCGCAACCTTGCCCCGTTCTAGCATGAGTCTTCTATAATCTACATGTGGTGCTTCATTGTCTATAATCAAATTGACCAATTATGTTGTAGTCTAGTTGGTTAGGATACTCGACTCTCACCCGAGAGACCTGGGTTCAAGTATCGGAAACATAACCATTTGTTGGCGTGCAGTGGGAAGACCCAAGGTTTAACATGAATTTACCAACAAAACTCTTAGATACCGACCCTTTCGGCATCACCCGCAAGCAGGTGAATTCTCACCCAAGGTATCTATGGGAACTGCAGGAACCAGATTTTTGCAGTGATGAAGGGATGGGAGGCATTCCTTATAACCATTATGCTTAGCATTTATTTAGGATTCCCTATATCATGTGCACATAAACATAGTAACATGCAACATATTCATAGTAATAGAACATATATCATATGAGTGCAATAAAACAAAACACCAAACACACCATAACACATAGACGCCATGATTAACATGGTTCACCCAGATAGGCTACATCCACAACAACTGACTTCTTATTATATTATTCAGAACATCCATTAAAAAATATGCACACTTCACTCATACATTATGTCTCATACAAAATGCCCTTTCCATTCTCCTATTCACTTGGTCATTATCTATCTCTCTATCCCTCCATCCCTCGATCGCTTTTTCCCTCTTTTGTCATACTTTTCACACACTTTTGACCCCAAACCTTACATATTTATACAATTACAATGGGGCATATCCCATATCGATGGACCCAAAATGCCTAACTAATTCCAATGGTCTTCCTCTTTTGTGTGTGCCAATCCTGAAAGTGCGCCAGCTGTCTTTCCTTCTTTTGCGTTTGTTGATGTCACTCTATATGTAGAATATGCACCTGCACGGTTCCCAAAACTGGTCCCCAAAATTATTGTCCCAGCATGTACCTTTGTGCAACAATGTTACATTGAGTTGTCAAAACAAATAAAGGAAACTCTTGGGAAAGTAGATGCATATTTCCATAAGGTAGTAGATATAATGTTCACATGGATTGAGGCTTGGGATGAGCTTAATTTGAGTCCGAGTAATACCGAACATAAAGTTCCCAATGTAGCATCTAAGGAAACCAAGTAGTTAGCAATTGCCAGACTATATTTCATTTATATGAACTCTAAAGTTTATCTATTAATTTGTTTATGTTATGTTTTGTAGACAAATTTGTTCATTCTAGTTCAATTATTGTGATTAGGTTCACACTGCTAGATTCTATATTCAAAGGTCTTTGTCATTACTAACTACATGTTTGTATTTGGTTTTTTTCCCAAGGATGAAAATCCCTTAACATTTGTGGGTACTATTCTCTTTCATAAGTTGTGTTCAACAACAACTTGTTTAGACTCTGGGTTTCTTTGTAACACCAATTTAAGTAGTGGTTTTTCCCTTTTATTGATGCATTTTCACAAGCATGTTATGGTATCCATGACTTTGGGAGTTTATAAGCCTTGTTTTGGTATTTATTAAGGGACTCAATGTCTCTAAACTAAGTTTTTGTTGGAATTGTACCTTTTGAAGACTTGAAATAACTCAATTATACTTTAGTAGCTTATTCATTTGGACCACACCACTTTGTATGGTGTTATAACATTTAAGCAACTTGTTTATTGGGAGTGTTTCAGTTGGCTTTGAGCATTTTTCTAGTCTAATTTGGCTTTGGGTTCAATCTTGTTGATCCACATTATTGAGATAGATTTTCTTCACTCTGCAATTATTTTGTGGCGATTTGTCTCATTTGGCTCATGTAGGAAAAATATTGATTTCTATAATTTCAATTGCATTCATTGTCTCATCAAATTCTTCAAGGATCCACTATTTCCTACCTTGTCTCTATGTAAGCTCAGCATTTGCATCATGCTTGTTCATTATCAATTACAATAGCATTTTCAGTTTCTCCTAAAAGCATTGGAGGCCATTGCTACTATTGTTAGGAGGGATGATAGGGAATCTCAGTGCTATGGATATGATAGGGATATTTGTCTCACATTAGTACACATTTTTATGGTTTGTTGTGGCAATGCCACTTGCTTTCGTATTTCTCATGACTAGTTGAGATCTTATCTCCAACTAGATCTATTATTGTATTCTATTGTTATTTCTTAGTATCTTTGCTCCTATTTTATTTTGGTGGTTTTCTTGATGTAAAGCTATATAAGCTTGGGTTTTCTTAATGAAAATTCAAGTAGAGATTTTGATTCACACTTGCTTAGTCTCCTATTGCTATAAAAGCTCGGGGTTAAATCTTGGTTAGTCTACCTCAAAAATGCAACTCTTTGTTTTCTATTTATCAAGATCATAGAAAACACAGAGTGAAGAGCACATGCAACTTTTTAAAATCACTTTCGTTATGTTTTTTATTTGCTCAAAGTGTGTAAAGTGCAAAGAAAAGAGTATATGTAGATTAGAGTGGGAGCAAACTGGGAATAAAAATTAAAAACACTAAAATAAAATATTTGAATAGAATGAAAGAGATTTTAAAAACTGAAATGAATATGTATATAAATGTCTATATTTTAGGCAAATGAAAACCTTTTAGGGTGAAAAAAAGGATTTCCAACTAAAAATGATTCATTGAACACACTAGAATGCTTCTTTCATCCCAAAAAGTCTTAGAAACAACATAATCTAGAAGTATTTTGATGCATACAATGACATAAGTTCAAGATCTTGGTCAACAACGAGAGGTCTCCATAAGTGCTTTAATACCATGTTTGATAAATAGGGTATTTCCACACAAGTCAAACATCTTAAAGAAACCACTCGCACAAATAGATCAAAGGAAAATGCACTAATGTATTATGTGCTTAAAACCCTCAAAGAGGGAAACAATGCACAACCCCACCCAATTAGGCCACTTGAGGCATTATGTTAATGCGAAAGGATATTTTTTTACACATGAGTTTCTCATAGTCAATCATTAGCAAATGACCGTCCATGCTCTTTAAATAAATATCATGCACTAATCACGTGTTAAGCCATGGATCAATAACCGTTAGTATCAATGAGAAAATGAACCATTGATTCACTTTTGTGTCTAGAACATAATCATGACCATCAGTTTAGATAAATACAAATGCACACTATAGAAACACATTTTACCTAAAGATACATAGACCAAGTTGATCTTAACTAACTTGTAAGTGTCTAAATATCCTAACAATATCACAATAAATTTACTAATTTAATGCACGGGTTTTCTATATCACACTTATATGCACCAACATGCAATGGAGTTAACTGTAAAATAATGTATTTTCGATAGTAGTATGCTAGTATAACTAAAGGGTTATAAAGTGACAACTTTGTCTCTACTTCTCTCTATCTAAGTCAATGGAAAGTTCTCTATTGGTTAATGACATTGAGAAAATATCTATATGTTCTTGTTCATTTGTAATCACACTTAGTTTTTTGTGTTAAATTAATTTTAAAAAGACAATAAAGTATGTTCGATGGCTATTTGCGAACCATAACCAATTAAGCTATGTTATTGTGTGCAATCATTGTGATTGAATTATTTATGTTTTGTATCGTACCACCATAACACCCGCAATAGACATGGACTAGGCAATCTCATCAATGACTCTATACAACAACACATCTAAATAAGGAGATCTCAAAGTATGTAGTGAGAAATTATAAAAAAAAATTATTTATTAAAAATATATTTGAAATATTTTTTACATTATTAAATATCTATTTACATCATTTTTTACCTCATTTATGAAGCTTCCAAGCTTTCACATAGATCAAAATTTTTTAGGTTTACATCTCACAAGATTTGATTCTATGCTCTTGGTTGGTAGATCTAGAGAGTGATATATATTTTACTGACATACTATTATATTATTATTGCTAAGCTAATATGAAATGATAACTATTATAATTTTTCATATATAAAAGTCACATATAATGAGGTCAACAACGAATCGATGTGTATGCACAGCACGCTAACCGAGTTGGCGAAACAAAAATAAAATTTCGATGAAATTAATATTTTTTTCAACAAAATTTCCAATCAGTCTCGCGCGCGTGGAGCGAATAAAACGCAATTCTGGCCAGTGAAATATATGGCTCCACAAAAGAAAAATCACAAGAATGGATCGAAGCGGGACAAGAATCTATCAGAAAATCGACATTGCTTATCCACGAAGAAAATGAGGAGGAGGTACAAGAATCTACGAAGATAGTCAAAGGACGGAGCAGATGTCCTCGTCCAACAAGAAAAAGAGAAAGGAGGGGAGGGGGTCCATAATGAAGAAAAATATAGAAGAATCTATAAAGAAAACCCATATTCCTCGTCCACGAAGAAAATAATCTAAGAAAATCACAAGAAAAGACAGGGAGGGTTCCAATCTAAGCGGTTAGGTGACGGCTTTTGTCAAGGTTTTTTGTAAGTAGAGAAGAAAATAAAATTAAATAATGAAGTTCATTTAAAGGTTTGAGATCTTTATTGTAAGTAGAGAAGAAAATAAGATTAAATGGCAAGATGTTGATGTTGATGGAGAAATAAAGCTTGTAATCAAAATAATTGTGAAAGGAACATCTCTCTTATATGAATATGATGTTAGTGGTGTTGGATTCAACTTGATTCTGAAAGAGTCAATCAGTTAATTCATTTTAGATAAACTACTAGTGATTTGTGATTTGCTAGCTCATGGTTTTGGTAACCCATGATTTTGTCGTCATGGTATTTGATACAATAAATACAATAAAGTTTATTTAAAAGATTGATATCTTGAATGTAATATGCTATTTGATACAATAAAGTCTATTTGATACAATAAAGTCTATTGAATTTTTTTTTATCTTCGTTGTAAAATGTTTTGATTAACCTCGTTTGGCCTGGCTTGATAGATTTGGCCAAAACTAATAAATCTATTAAATGTTGGTTTCAGTGTTAAATTTCCAAAATAATGATATTTTCTGTATTTGATATTTTATCTTATAACTATTACATATTACTAATATTTCTCACAATCAATAGTAACAATGACCCATCACACTATTCTTTATCCATCATCATTTAGATTATCTTAAATCTTTTATGTTTTGTTTTTTTTTAAATCGGACAGATATAAATCTGGATGTGTCACATTTAGAATAAAATAATATATATATATATATATATATATATATATATATATATATATCAAAATTTAAAACATTTAAACTATTATAAAAATTAAATTAAAAATTAAATTAAATATTATGTATATTTAAACTACTACACAAATTAAATTAAATATTATGTGTTGATTGGTTAAAATTCAGAATTTAGAATTTACGTTAACAAAGTCCAGTCCAATCTTAATAATCCAGTCCAATCTTAATACGGAACGATTTGCAAATTGTGTGAAAAGAGAAGAGATTTTATTTTCCAATTGTGTGAAAAGAGGAGTGGTATTTTGTTAGAAAGAGATTTGGGGTGGACGAAATTCTACCAAAGTCATGGCGAAGGCCCCCAGTACGGCGCACGAGCCCCAACATAGTTAATCTTTTGAAAAGATTTCTCAATGACCACTGTATGAGATCTCCCGAATCTCTTGGTCATAGTTCTCTGTAATTGCCAATTGTACAATTGTATAAAGAGGAGGCTGGGTACAACGTTACTTTTTTTTTACAAATGAAAAATATCTCAAATTTATATAGAGTATAATTTTTTTTACAAAATTAGTATCGATCGTGTAAGACTGGCCCAAAAGGCCCAAAAGAAAAGGTATTGATAGCTCTGGATACAAAGTCCAATAACTCTGAAAATTGAAGAACAAAATTACAACAGTTTTGAAACTGTAAAGGGCAGAAATTTATGTGCAAAAGAACAGAAAAAAGCTCCACTAGTCCTCACCCTTCTCATACTTCAAAAATATTTAGGAACGAATGGGGGTTTTCTTCCCCATTTTCGCAGTGATAAATCAAAAGCCTACTTTCAATTTCTTTGAGCACTCTCTTTGAAAGAGAGTTTGCCTCTTTATTATGTTCCCTATAAATATGATGGAAGCTGATATCTTTAAAATGTTTTGCCAAATCCTTTGTTTTTTGTTTCCAGCATTCAAAATTTGTCGAATGGAGGTTACCCTTATAATTTATCCAATCTATAATAACTTTCGAATCCTCCAGAATTTGTAATTTTTTTATCGACCAGAGTGTTGCCAGAGTGAGAGTCGCCCATAATCCCATGAGCTCCGCCTTTGTATTTGTTCCAGCTCCGCAATTTATGAACCATTTTGTAATCCTCGACGAATGTGTCTTTAAAAAGCCGCTTGCTCCACAACAATTACCATTTGACAGGGCTGCACCATCAAAGCAAGCCAATGTGAAACCCTCAGCCTGAGTTATCTCACAAACTCTATTTGGGAAGAATTTTTGGATAGCAGGCTGCCAGGAGAAGGAGTCCACAATCCTGTGAACCATAGAATAAAGAGAGGGGGAGCGATCTTCAAAAATCACCTTGTTTCTCTCAATCCATAAATGCCAGCAAGCTAGGGCAGCCAAGTTGATTGGGGTTGTTTTTTCATTTGACCACACCTTAAAACAGTGCGAGACTGTGGATCCGTTCCACTGTAGTTTTAGAAAATAGAGATTGTGCATGCGCATCCACACTGCCTTTGTAAAGTTGAAATGAATTAATAGATGATTGATGCTTTTAGAGTAGCTATTGCATAGTTTACACACCC
>JASDQU010198155.1:0-19431 GCA_032191745.1 Picea mariana | reverse complement strand
TATTCCATCATACAGGCATTGAAAAAATGGAGACACTATTTGATTCCAAGGGAATTCATTTTATATAGTGATAATCATGCATTGCAGTATGTAACTCAGCAGGAGAAATTAAATCAGAGGCATGTTAAATGGGTAGAATACATGCAGAATTTTACATTTGTTATCAAACATATTTTAGGTACTGCTAACAAAGTGGCTGATGCTTTGAGCAGGAAATGTTTGCTGCTGCAGGAGTTCAAAGTCAAGACTTTAGGCTTTGATGATCTCAGGGAGATGTACGCAGGTGATGCAGATTTTGCAAAGGCGTATGGAGCAGCTGAGAACCCAGTTCTCAAAGATAGAAGTCAGTGGATAGATTACATGATCCAAGATGGATTGTTGTTCAGGGGAAATCAATTGTGTATTCCAAATTGCTCCATGAGGGAGAATTTGTTGAAAGAAAAGCACAGCGGAGGCTTAGCAGGGCACTTTGGCCATGACAAAACATTCACGAAGTTGAGCGAGTCATACTTTTGGCCAGGGATGTGGTCAGAAGTTAAAAGGTTTGTTGAAAGATGTAGAATTTGCCAACATTCTAAGGGAAGAAAGCAGAATGCAGGTCTTTATCAGCCACTGCCCATACCAGAAAGGCCATGGGAGGCGATCAGCATGGATTTCGTACTAGGATTGCCGAGGACGCAAAGAGCACATGATTCCATCTTTGTGGTAGTTGACAGGTTTTCAAAGATGGCACATTTTATTCCGTGCCAGAAGACCAGCGATGCGACTCATATCGCAAATTTATTTTTCAAGGAGGTTGTTAGACTTCATGGACTGCAGAAAAGCATAGTTTTGGACAGGGATACCAAATTCATTGGACATTTCTGGAGGACACTCTGGAAGAATATGGGAACTAACTTAACATTTAGTTATGCCTATCATCCACAGACAGATGGGCAGATAGAAGTGGTCAACAGAAGTCTAGGGGACTTGCTGAGGAGCTTAGTGACGGAGCACCACAGCAGCTGGGATAGCGTATTGCCACAGGCAGAATTCGCCTACAATGATTCGGTGAATCGAAGCACAGGGAAAAGTCTGTTTGAAATTGTATATGGCAGGCAGCCAAGAGGAATATCTGAACTGAGGGATTCAGAGCAGATAATGACTAAGAGTGCAAGCACTGAATAATTCACAGAGGCGATGAAAGAACTTCACAGCAGGGTGAAGGAGCAATTGTAGAAATCAAACCAGGAATATAAGCGCAGAGCAGATCAGCATCAGAGACAACTTCAGTTCCAAGTTGGTGATCTATTTCTGGCACATCTGCAGAAGGAAAGGTTCCCAAGGGGAACATACAACAAGCTGAAAATGAAGAAAATTGGACCATGCAGAGTTCTAAAGAAACTGG
Organism: Picea mariana; assembly: GCA_032191745.1. Classification (NCBI taxonomy): domain Eukaryota; kingdom Viridiplantae; phylum Streptophyta; class Pinopsida; order Pinales; family Pinaceae; genus Picea; species Picea mariana. The sequence continues at coordinate 18,044 of JASDQU010198155.1, read as the reverse complement.
GAGAAAATGCTTATGAGATTGAATTGCCAGATGAGATCAGAATATCTCCGACATTCAATGTCTCAGACTTATATCCATACAAGGTTGAAGAAGCAGGAGCTGGGAGTGATGAACAACCAAAAATCCAGTGGCAGAAGCAGATGTCGATTGCATAAAAGCCACAAATGGAGCACAATCTTGACAAGAGAGTGGGCAAGAAGACCAGGCGAAAGAAGTATTTTGAGTATCTGGTCAAATGGAAAGATCATCCAGTGGAAGATGCCAGCTGGGAGATGAAAGCAGTGATTCAGAAGCATGGATAGACCATGGAGGAGCTCATGGACAGGAGCCCATGAAAGTTTTCAAGACGAGGAGTATGATGCAGGAGCATCGCCAACTCATCAAGCGAGCCAACATGAAAGACAAGGAACAACTAGACAAGGCCAGCCAAAAATTTTTGAATTTTCATCCAAGATGATGCGCCAATGTGTAAAGGATGCATTTATGGAAAAGCTCCTTTTGTATATTGTATCAGACCTCGAGCCATATGCTCTTGTCTGAAGTAGATAGGAGGCATTTAATCTAGTTAATGCTAGTAGATAGGATTTAAGTCTAGATTTGATAGTTTAGAGATTCGAGAGGGAAAACGGATATAGACACCCTCCTTTGTACATTGTAACATAAGCCTGAGTATTATTGAAGAGAAGCATTCAGGAGAGAGGAGAAATCAGAGAAAATTGTGAAGAACACCCATGTACAGGCGTTTGAATTAATAGAAGACAGTTATGATTCAAATTCATGGTTGTGTTGTTTCTCTGTGTATATTGTTCATGTGCTTATGAAGATTTGCTTTCTTGATATGCATTTTATTTATATATGTTGTGCATGTGATTTCATGTTTGAAACTGAAGTCTGAAGGGGGGATGGAATGAGTTTCAATTGTTTCTCTGTCTAAGCCAGGAGATTCTTGCAAGGCGTGCAGCTGAATTCATCCGTAAGGAGTGCGTTGATGAGGGCTCAACAGTTTGACTTTGTTCTCATTCACCCAGAAGTGGAAATAGGTTGTTGAAGCCGTGCAAGGAGTGCGCAGGCTGAAGAAGAAGCCTCAGTTGTAAATCTGAGCAAAGGAAGTTAAAGACTGCTGCTGCAGGAAGTGCGCAGAGTCAGAAGGATTCAACACTCGGGGAGTTGTTGAAGTCTGAGCGCAAGGAGTGCGCACAGGTTCCTCTGAATGGGTCAGAGTGGAAAATCTCAAGAGGTATAGCACCTTCGTGATATCATTGAAAAGGAGCACAGGAGGTTTGTGCCGTGAACCATTTCAAGGAAGAGTTTCTAGCGCAAGCGTGGAAGGGCAAGTGCGGAGGAGAAATACTTAGCCATTTCCAAGAAATCCTCAAGGAGGGGGAATCTACGGTCAGGATTCACAGAGGAGAGTAGCGAAATCCCATCAGCCATTAGATCCCGGGGAGATGCACATGGTTTAAGTGTTAGCATGCAGGGAAGGAGCTAGGTCTCATCAGGATTCATCTCATCGGAGAATCGGAGTCTCCAGAGGCATGGAACTCTCGTAGGAAGAAATCACGATCCGCGATTTCCCGAGAAGATTTGAGCCGTTGATCTCGATAGGAACACATGTCAAGGAGAAAGGAGCGATTGGGGTTCGGCATTTCAGAGTTCTCAGTGACAAGAGACTCATGACTGGAGAAGTCACGATATCCTGAAACGCGACAACCACGCAGTCGACATGTTGAGTGGAGAACAGGTGTCAGTCTACCGGAGTTCGGGTATTGGAAGGTCCCGTGAACTTTGATCACGAAAATCGCAGTATCCCAATACGCGATTTCCCGACAGGGTTAAGGCCTATAGTGGAGGACAGGTGTCGAAAGGCTAAGCCTTGTCGTGGTTCGATGCCAAGTGGCATCGGCATATCGCGAACTCGGAGGTTCGTAAGGTGGAGCTGCAAGGGATTGCATTAAAAGTTGCGAGAACACGTGGTTGCGAGAGCGTGACAGGAGGATACCGGCGTCTTGGCACATCGGGACTCAGAAGTTGGAGAACCGAGTGCTAGGAGTCGAGAGCAGCGAAGTTGTGAGAGAGCCAGAGTCTCAATAAAGTGGGAAAAGGTCAGCGTTGACTGAGCCATCGGGAGTCGAGAATCTGTGAGGTGAGTGATTCAAGACCTCACAAGTGTCGATTTCCTGACGGGGATATTCTCGACAGAGGCAAGGAACACGTGGGTAAATATCTCATCGGGGTTTGAGGATTTGTGAGAACCGACCTTGTGAGTGCAGGACTCGCGATAGTGCGAGGCCCGATTTCCCGATACGACGAGGGAGATCATAAAGAGCATCCTGTGGGTGCAGAAAACTCCCGATAAGGGATTTGAAGAGCATTCCAGTTCTTCGGGCCTAGGGAAGTGAAGTTCCTGGTGAGAGCAGGCGTGCTGGGTGGCGCGTTTGCGTCACCAGTCACCCACCATATTTATGGATGTTTTAAGTTGCTACCAGATTGTCCATGCATTTATGTTCTGAACAAGGGAAGCCTTGATTCCACCTCTCTTTTCCTTCCATCTATCCCTTGGTGTTAGTTCCCATCAATCACATCATGCTCATCACCTCGTGTTGTTCCCTTGTGTTGGAATACTGAGAGGGGGTGAATTAGTGTTACAACATAATAATTAATTTCGTTTACCATAGTTTGTTTTTAATCAAAATGTGTTATTTAACAACATTTAATCATGTAATTCACAATACATAGAGATTTAATGTGGAAACTAAAATGGGATAAAACCATAAAAATTTCTTTATAAAATTTGTAAGCACCAACTTACAACAGACACCAATCTGCAATAATCTTTGTAGGAACCAACCTGCGGGGGACACTAATCACCTTGCTGAGAACCAACTCGCACAATGGGAACCAACCCACAAAATTATTGTTCATATGCACCAACTTGTAGGATACAACAATCTCCTTCCTTGCTCCACCCTGACACCCTAAAAAGATTTTTAATTGGTAGTTTTCTTTAGAAGACCTTCCTAGCATGCTTCATCCTCTATGTCATCAAACCTCAAATCATCTTCATCACTTCCATGATTTCATATGGACCTCAAAAACTCTGTTCTCCTCCCGCTTCTTACTTTTTTTTTCCAACATATCCAAAACATATTCAGGAAATTTATTTATACAACTCGTGTACTTATGGATTTTTCCAAAAAAATAAATCCATGGGGTCAACTCCAACTTCCTCTAAATTAGGCCCCAAATATTCTCCCCAAAAATGGTCTCTAATTTTATGAACCATCTCTAGAAAGAGTATGAACCATAATGCTCAGCAATCGTCCTATTTTTCCTTGGATTAACTCTCAATCGTCAATATGATCTCCTCCACATTGGGACCACCAAGCCCATCAGAACACTAAACATCACCTCAACACAAAGTAGTTGTCCAATCATCTTTTTATTTGATCTCATCCATCAATTGTTCACAACCTAACAAAACACACTATACATCCTTGACACACAATTGTCTGATCATTTCTTGAATCAATTTCATTTTTTGATCTATGATCTCTTTCATCAGGACCTATGGGATGTCAAAACAGTCAAAACCCACATGAATCTCAACAATCATCAGATATATCCCTCATTAATTCCTAACCGTCGATTTGTTTACTTCGATGGCTTGGAATTTGACTGATCCAACGGTCCTTAGAATCCTTAATAAATGGCCCAATTCCATTTTGTCACTCCAAGTTACCTAGAAGTTAACACTTGTCTCTTCATTTCTTCATTAACTGATTAGGTGGGACCCATACAAATCTACAATTGTCATCGTATCTTGTTTGGACATTGATCAATGCTACATATTTATCCTTGTATCTCCTTCGTTAGATTACCTCCATTGTAGTCAACCAATCTACTCCGACCAAAGCCTTTCCGATGGACAGTCTAGATCTCCTCACTATAGCTCCATTAGATCAACGATTCATGTTTATTTGTAGTTTCTATGCAACCTTGCACTCAAAAAATCTAATGTCTCTCACTCTGAAACTGATATGTTGTGTGATGTGTTGACTTGGCTACCTTACATGGTATATGACACAGCCTAGTTCTTTCTACTTTCATGGCTCTGACATGGAAGTTGACATCATGCTGACATAATCATAAATTTTGGCTCTTCTTCATACACTTTTCTGACTTGGAACTCTGACATGTGGCCACCAATGAATGGATCATGTTCCAACACTTCAATGCAAAAGCATAAAAGAATATTAGTTTTTTGATACCATCAGAGCGTATCAATCGATGTTCAGAATATTGTTAAAGTTTCATAGCTCTGATAAGAGGGGTATCGAAGAATATTCTATCACAACCTTGATTTACATACCGATACCTATGAGCCTTAAATCCGACCATTGAAGTATATTAACTCCAACCATATTGATAAATTTTGTTCATCTATTTCGAGTCATATCCCCTTGAGGTCTCTTTCGATGGACGGTTAGATCTCCTCGAGGTATCCTCTAATGAATGGTCAGATCTCTTTATTATTTCTCTGATATATCAAAGGTTCATATTAATTCAGAGTTTCCTTCATTGTCAGACTTCCTGTCACCTTTGTATGTGGCCAAATTTTCTTATGACATGTGGTCCAGTCACTAGGTTACACTTTCATTCTTTTGTGGCACTAAACTAGTATTTACGTGAAATTGTATGAAGTTTAACACGTGGCATATGATGTGACATTTATTAACTACAACTTCTTTGTCTCATGTGTCCTTCATGTAGCCCCTTCTAGAGATGTTGGGTGCCATGGAAATGACATGGACATAGCGTGGCATCTAAGTTGGCTCACAATCATTACCAGTTCATATTTATTCATTGTTGCTATGATATATCAACAATCCCTATTGATTGAGAGCTTCTTCCATCAGAGTGTCCCAATATGTCCTGAGCTAAATACTCTAAAAGCTCAAACTCTGAAATTGTTTCACCATCACATCAGATTATGAATTCAAGACTACTTCAGTATCCATTATTAACACACAAACAGAAATTTTGGCACAAAAATTTAACTCCTTTCACATGGTTTGATGGATCTTCCATTTCCATATGAACTAAGAGCCTTCACTCTTTCATTTTAAACTCATCAAAGTCTATTTCCCTTATGCATGTGGAATATTGTATTTTTCCTTTGCTTCATTATATTCATGTCTAGATCGTTTATCTTGTTGAATGATCAACAATCAATGGCTCACACTTTCTCTACTCACAGAACCTTCACAAGAATTGCATTAGTGAAATACAAAGCTTCCTTTTATCCTCTACAACCTGGTTTTCAAGCACCCTAGCAGAGATCTTGTCGAAATTTAATAAATACACAAAGATATATAGATGTGCAGGGACCTTCTTGACTTGCTCTGTCTGGTTTGATTTGTAGCACGAAACTTCCTCTATATTCTCGCCTTCAATGACAATAATCTCCCCCAATTTGTGATAGCAGTGGAATTCATGATTGTTACATCAATGACAACATTTTCCAACAATATCCCCTTTTGTCATTGATTTAAACACAATATGAAACTAAAATCTTCCAATCTATGTGAATATAGATCTCCACATTGTGTCATCTAATTTGATTGCATCCTGTAAGATCTCCCCTTTTCTTTGTACTCTCCCTCTTTGACATCAATGTAAAAGATACTCCTGTACTATGTCTAGCTCCCCCTAACACAATACTCTTCATTTTTTCTTTGTAGCGTGCAACCCTATGCACTCTCCCCCTGAGATTTTGGTTCTATTGAGCTCCTAACAACTTTCAGCTGAAAATTTCACTGAGAAATGGGAATAATTCCCATATTCTCTCTAAGATACTCAAATGTATATTGAGGTATGGGTTTTGTAAATATGTCTTCTATTTGTTCCTTGGTAGGAACATATTATAAATTGACAATATTATCATTTACCTATTCCCTTAGAAAATGATAACTGATTGGGATATGTTTTTTCTTTGAGTGCATCACTGGATTCTTTGAAATTATTATAGCGTTGGTATTTTCACATAGTATAGAAATTGGTTTCTTGTATTATATATTAATGTCTTGCAGTGTTTGCTTCATCCAGATAACTTGTGTGCAACTTGATGCTTCTGCAATGTACTCTGCTTCTATTGTGGACAATGAGATTGAATATTGTTTCATTCTTAGGCAATATAATAAACAATTTTCCAAGAAGAATGCTCCACCACTTTTGCTCTTCATTTCATCAACATTTCCTACCCATTATGCATCAGTATATGTTGTTAGAGTAAATTCTTCTCCTTTTGGATACCATAATCCAAATTCCAAAGTACCCTTTAAATATCTAGATATTCATTTGAGAGCATGTACATTTGTTTCCTTAGGTGCAGCTTGAAATATTCCAACTAGCCCTACTTCGTGCAATATGTCTGGCCTCGAATATATCACATAAAGGAGGTTTCCTATCATTGACCTATATAGAGATTGATCAATTTCCTTAGATTCATCCTCCTTTTTGAGCTTGTATCGAGTGACCACGGGTGTTCTAACAGGTTTACGATCTTCTATCTCAAACTTCTGCAACGTCTCTTTTATTTATTTGGTTTGAGAGATGAATATTCCTTTACTAATTTGAGTAATCTAGAATCTCAAAAAGAATGACAATTCTGAAAGCATGGAATCTCAAATTCCTTTTGTATTTCTTCTACAAAATTTTGGATCATTTCATCATCATTACTCCCAAAGATAATATCATCCACATATACCACAATGATCATCATTTCTTCATGATGTATTTTAATGTAGAGATTGTTGTATGTTGTTCCCTTTTTGAAACCTTGGTGTTCCAGGTACTTGTCAAATATCGAATACCATGCTTTGGGAGATTGATTTAAGCCATATAGTGGTTTCTTTAATCTGCAAACATAGTCTTCATTTTATGACAATAGGAACCCTTCAAGTTGTTCAATGTACACTTATTCCTCTAGACCTCCATTCAAGAATGTTGACTTGACATCCATTTGATATAATTTGAAATTATTAAAGATGGAAAATTCCAAACACATCATAATGGATTCTAAACTTGCAACAGGTGCAAATGTTTCTTCAAAATCAATTCCTTATACTTGAGTATACCCTTTATAGACCATTCTTTCTTTATTTCTTACTACATTTCCCTCTTCATTCAACATGTTCTTGAATACCCATTTAGTTTCAATCACATTTTTATCCTTGGGTCTTGGGAAAATCTCCCAAGTCTCATTTTTATCAATCTAATTTTGCTTCTTGATGAGTATCCAAAAAATATTCCTTCATTTGATCTGGAGTCAAATTTACCTAAGTCCTCATCGTCTTGTTTGATGTAACACTGTCTCCTGAAAATTATGAAGTGTTTTACAAATGTTGGCCGCCCTTTCTAAAGTTCATAGGGTGTCTTGTCATTGTTGATTATGATTTGTCCTCTATTTAGGATATAGATAGATGTATAAACTACTTCTCTCCAAAAATTGTTTGATAGACCTGCTTCATTTATCATTGTTCTATCAATTTCTTGTACATCTTTGTTTTTTCTTTAAACAACCTCATTTTGTTGAGTTCTTGTTGTTGCATATTGTATTTTTATTCCATGTGCTTCACAGAATTCCACAAACTCATTGGATGTGAATTCACCTCCATTGTATAACCTTAAACATTTTATTTTCATCTTTGTCTCTTTCTCAACTAGATCTTTGAATGCCTTAAATTTGTCAAATGCTTCAGATTTATTTTTGAAAAAACTAACCCAAGTCACTCTTATATAGTCATCAATGAGTAACATGAAGTACCTTTCTCCATACAATATTTTAGTCCTTGATGGTCCAAAAATATCTGTATGTACAAGTTCCAAAGGCTTGGAATTTGCATATTCCTTTGTTTTGAAGTTCACCCTTGACATTTTTCCATGCTGACACTGCTTACAAATAGTGCTTGAAGGTTTTATGATTTTTGGCATGTCTCTTACTTCTTGTTTGGTACTGATTTTTACCATGTTTTCAAAGTTCATATGGCCCATTCTTTTGTGCCACAACCAAATTTCATCTATTTTTACTATAAATAAATTTTCTCCATTGATTTCATTAAGAACATACATTATTTGGGGTTCTGATTCTTTTTTCTAATAGCTTTCCTAAATATTCTTTTTTGATCTCACATTCTTGAGAGTTAAATATGAGATTGTGTCCCTGATCACACATTTGGATTACACTGGGATGATTATGTTTTATATCTTCAACGCATAGAACCTTTTCTATTTTAGCTTTTTCGTTTTCAAGGTAGAGTGTGCCTTTTCCAACTATCTTTGATCTGACATTGTCTCCAAAGGTAGTGTTTCCTACATTTTTCTTCAAGGCAGTGAATTTTTTTCTATATCCTTTCATATGAATAGAGAATCCACTATTGATAACCCACTTATCCTTCTTTTTTTTAGCACGGAGAGATGCTTGAACAAACAAGGAATTTTCTTTCTTTTGTTCCCAACTTCTTTTCATTATAGGTGAAACTTTCTTAAGATTACATCTGCAGTAATTTTCTATATGTCCAAAATTATTTCATTTATAACATATGAGGTTGTAATTCATCAAAGGAGAAAACGAATTTTAATTTCTCCTTGAGAATCCCTGACTATCCTGGTAGTTATTCCTCATGTAATCTCTTTGTATACTTGTTCTAAAGTCTATTGCTTTATGACCAAATCCATTACAATAATAACAATAGCCATAGAAAGAGTTTTGATACCTGGTTGAGTGATTCCATATTAATGGGATAGTTTTACATATTTGGTCTTTGTGAGTCAAATTTGTCTCATGTGGATCATAATGTTCTTCCCTTCTGTGGTCTTCAAATTTGATTGGATTTCTAAGAGAGTCATCATAGTTCTTTGTTCTTTCTTCTCTTGGTTGTTTTGAAGATGTTGATGCTTCTTCATTGACATCTTCCTTCTTTTTACTATAGCCAAGACTCGTTCTGTCATATGGTGATCTTTGATGATTTAGGATTCCATATAAATTTGTAGAGCTTCTTGTTTATTTCTCCAACTTCTTTCTCAGGTGGACTATTTGAGATTCAAGAGTGCTACAGATATCTTATTTTTCTTTTAGTTGATCCTTTAGAACTCCTTCAATATTCTTTGCTTCTTCTACTTGAATCTTTAAGGTAATAAGTGTCTTCTCTGTTTCATTATCATCATATTCCTTCTCTTTATACTTTTGTAGTTGCCACTTTTTTTTTCTATTATTGTCCTTAAGTCTATAATTTTATTCTAAGGCACTAATGAGTTATGCTTCAAGATTCACTTCTGCATCTTTAACAAAAATAAATTCTTCTATTGAATCTGTATCTTCATTTGTTTGTGTTTCCAGACCCATAAAGAGAATCGTGTTTGCTTCACTGTCTCTATCATCTGATGAGTTGTTGTCTTCATTGGTATATAGATTCTTCCTTTGTCTGTAAGGCTATTTCTTCTTTTCAATCTTCCTTTTGTTGGTTTTCTCAAAATCAAATTCTTCTTTCACATTAGTATTTGCATAAGGAAATTTATGAGAAAAGTTTCTTATTTTTCCACAATTAAAACATTTGAAATGGATCTTACTTTTGTATCTATTTTTAAGCCTCCTGAAAATTTCTTCTTCTTCTTCATCCAGTTTGTTTTCAGAGCAATCATTTATCTTGCACTTTGTCTTATTTGACGCCTTAAAGGTTGCTTCCTTCCTCGATGTTCTTGGTGGTTTATCTTGTTCTATTCTCATTTCATATGCATTTAGGATTCCATGCAGCTCATCCACTGTTAGATTGTCCAGATCCATCATTTCTTCAATAATTGATATCTCGGGATCAAATCTTGAGGGAATTGATTTGAGCACCTTATGTACAATACTAGTTTCTTCAAAATATTCTCCTAATCCTTTGATGGAGTTGAAAACCTCATCCACATGAAGAAGATAGGATGCAATGTTCTCCTCTTCATTCATCTTGAGAGTCTCAAATTGTCCTTTATAGACTTGTAACTTTTCTCTCTTAACCTTATCATATCCTTCATAAATATTTTGTATTTTGTCCCACATATATTTATCTAAGGCACAATACATGAATTTGGTATATATTGTTTTTGTTAATCCAAAAAGAATAGCATTCATGGCCCTGGAATTATTGTTACTGTGCCTAATTTCAGTTGTATCAGTTGGGGGAGTGTTTGGAGATTTGTAACCATTTACTACTAAAGCCCACACATCATATTCGAGTGACATCAAAAATGATATAATTCTTATTTTCCAGAAGACATAATCCAATCTATCAAATATTAAGGCTTTGTTTGTGGAGAACCCTTCTTGTTCCTTCATTGTGAGGATTCACCTTCTAGCGGTTAGGTTGTTTCTAAAGGAACATGATATGATACCAATTGTTGGAATACTGAGAGGGGGGTGAATCAGTATTACACCGTAATCATTAAAAAAAATTACGACAATTTATTTTTATTCAAAATATGTTATTTACCAACAGTTAATCATGTAATTCACAATACACGAAGATTTAATGTGGAAACCCAAATGGGAGAATACCAAAAAACTTTCTTTATAAAATTTGTAAGAACCAACTTACAATAGACACCAATCTGCAATAATCTTTGCAGGAACCAACCTATAGGGTACAATAATACCCTTGTTGAGCACCAACTCAACCAATGGGCACCAACCCATAAAATTATTGTTCACAGGTACCAACTCGTATGAGATACCAATCTCCTTCCTTACTTCACCCTACCACACTGAAAATATTTGTAATTAGTAGTTTTCTTCAGAAGACCTCTCCAGCATGCTCCATCATTTGTGTAATCAAACCTCAAATCATCTTCATCACTTCCATGCTTTCGTATGAACCTCAAATCCTTTGTTCTCCTCCTGCTTCTTACTTTATTTTATTTTTCAACATATCCAAAACAGATTCGGGAACTTTATTTATACAACTTGTGCACTTATGGATTTGTCCACAAAAATAAATCCATGGGGTCGACTCCAAATTCCTCTAAATTAGGATCCAAATATTCTCCCCAAAACTGGTCTTTAATTTTCTTCCACTGTACGGGATCAGTTCTCTGGACAAAGTATGAACCATGATTCTCAACAATCCTCTGATCTTTCCTTGGATTAACTCTTGATCGTTGATCTTATATCCTCCATATTGGAACCACTGGGACCATTGGAATACTAAATATCACCTCTATGCATAGTATCCTTCCGATCATCTTTTTGTTTGATCTCATCCATCAATTGTTCACAACCCAACAAAACACACTATATATCCTTGACGCATAGCAACCATCTGATCATTTCTTCAATCAATTTCCTCCATTGATCTATGATCCCTTTAATTGGGACCTCTAGGATGTAGAAACACTCAATGCCCATATGATGCTCAACAACCATCTGATATATCCCTCATTAATTTATGACTATTGATCTATTCACTTCGATGGTTTGGACTCCGACCGATCCAACAATCCTTGGAGTCATTAATAAACGTTCCAATTCCATGTCATCACTCCAAGTTACCTTACGATTAACACTTGTCTCTTCATTTATTCGTTAATGGATTATGTGGAACCCAAATAAATATACGTTTTTCATCACATCTTGTTTTCACGCTGACCGATAGTCTAGATTGCTCCTCAGATCTGGTTTGTTAGAGTACCTCCACTACATCCAACCAATCTACTCTGACCAGAGCCTTTTAATGGATGGTCCATATCTCCTTTCTATAGCTCCAATAGATCAACAATTCCTATTGATTCATAGTTTCTATGAAACCTTGCACTCAAACAGTTTGATGGCTCACACTTCAATTCTGATATGATGTGTGATGTGATGACTTGGTTTCCTGAGATGGCGGATGACGTGGCCTCACACTTTATTATTTCATGGCTTTGACATGGTAGTTGACATCATTTTGATGTCATCACAACTTTCGTCTCTTCTTCGTACACTTTGTTGACTTGGCACTCTGGCATGTGGCCACCAATGTATGGATCCTATTCCAACACTTATATGCAAAAGCATCGAAGAATAATCCTTCTTCGATACCATCAAATATTCTCAATAGGCGTTTAGAATATTAGGAAATTTTCCCAGCTCCAATAAGAGGGGTATCAAAAAATATTCCATCATAGCCTTGATTTACGTTTCGATACCTCTGATCCTTACCATGAGAGTATATTAAATTTGACCATGTGGATAAATTTTGTCCTTCTGTTTCGATTCATATCTCCTCGAGGTCTCTTATGATGGATGGTTAGATCTCCTCGAGTTCTCCTCCAATGAATGGTCATATCTCTTGTTTATGGATCTATTAGATCAACAGTTCATATTAATTCATAGTTTCTTGCATCGTTGGACTTCCTGTACTAGTTTACACTTTCCTGTTTTCGTGGCACTGGCCTGGTATTTACGTGGCATTATACAAAGTCTGACACGTGGCATATGATGTGACATTTATTACCTGCAAATTATTTGTCTCATGTGTCCTTCACGTGGCCCATTCTACAAGTATTGGGTGTTGTGGCACTAACATGGACATAACGTGGCATCTAAGTTGGCTCACAATCATTCGGAGTACTTCCCATCCACTCATTGGCTTAGATTTATTTGTTATTTCTCTAGTAGATCAATAGTCCATGTTGATTCAGAGCTTCTTTCACCATCACATTGGATTCTGAATTTAGGAGTGCTTCTGGCCATGGATTTGGTTAGATATGGATCTAATATTTAATCTTGGTCGTCCATTATTAAAATACAAACGGAAATTCTAGCACTAAAAGTTAACTCCTTTTGCATGGTTCCATGGCTCTTCCATTTGCATCCGAACTAAGAGCATTCACTCTTTCATTTTAAACTCATCAAAGTATATTTCCCTTATGCATGTGGGATATTATATTTTTCCTATGCTTCATTATCTTCACATCTGGATCATTGATCTTGTTAAATTATCAAAAATCAATGACTCACACTTTCTCTGCTCACATAACATTCACCATAATTTAATCATTTTCAACCAAAGATTCCTTTGATCTTATGCAACCTGGTCATCAAACACCCTAGCAGAAATCTCATCGAAATTTAATCAACACATAGATATATATAGATTCATAGGGACCTTATTGACTTGTTCGGTCTGGTTTTATTTTCAGCATGAAGCTTCCTTTGTCTTCTCACCTTCAATGGAAATCATCTCCCCCTGTCAGTGATAGAAATGGAATTCATGATTGTTACATCAATGACAACATTATACAACACCTTGAAGTTTCCTCATCCTCAGTTCCAGTGAGCTTCCCTCTATCGAATTCAACACTTGTATTCTAGATGGTTGGATTAGAGGATTGTTTCATTGGATCCATCTTTATCCTTGGTGCCTTGGTTGTCTTTTATGTGCTCAACTTCAACACCTTTTCTCACATTTGAGACTCATACACTTGACATTTCAGTGATATAGTTCTTGATGCCATCATCTCTAACATGTTTGAGATGTAATAGATCTTAGGAGGGGTTTTCCCTACAGGTATCCCCCTGCATTTACAGGTCTCAGCAACTACTTCTAGATTTATAGCTTCATGGGTTGTTCTTTTGATATCGTGCCTACAAAATTCCTTCAGCATTAGGGCCACGGTGGACTTTCCCCTATCGACTTCAATGCATCAATTCTAGGAAACGTTTTGTTGTACCTTGGTACCTATCCCCCAGTCGATGGGTGACCTTAGACCGTGATGATATATTCCTCACTACTCTCAAACTTGGTTGGATCTCATGTCCTCGCATTATTGATATTCATACATGCATATTAGTTCCTCAGATTTGCTTGGCTCTGTCTCGCCATTCTCAAAGCCCCATAATGAGCTTTCCTCCATTTTACTCATGAAATACTTGTGGAGCCCCATTTCTATTCAATAGGTCTTATTAGGTTGTTTCCACCCCTTTCCTTCAACATGAGGGGGAATCATTTCTTATGTACTCAGTTCAACCAATGTCGGGATGTACTTCAGATTATCCCATCCAGATATTGTATATGAGACTGATATTTTCATGTTGATATAGTTTGGCCATCATTGTGAGAATCATGTTGTATTTGAGACTCCTTTATAGTCTCTCCACTGATTTCATGAGTATTCTCGACGAGTATGGGTATTCCTACCTCATCCCATTGAGATCATATTACTCCCACTTGATGACCCTTTGTTGATAGGTGGTTTTTTGTGGCCTCTTCATCGGTTGGGCCTTCTATTCCTATCCCATGGTAGATTTTCTCCTCTTCTACAGACATGTATCCTAGTAAAAGAAAAATATAATGTGTGTTTGTCATGTGATTTTCTCCTAACCTCACACATTAGGGGGCATATTTTATCACCATTTATTTGCACACCTAGCCCAAAAGGCTAACCCTTACTGATATGCACTGCCATAGTCCATGTATCACTTGTCATACACACTTTCACACCGTTATTCCCTTTCATAACTTAAGAAAACCCCTTTTCCCTAAGTTATTTCACTTAATTAAAACCATTATCCCCTGTTATGCATTTTCCCTTCTTTATTTTATTTAAATTAAAGGAAAATTTCAAATTAGTGGTTAAAATGATTTGGTTAAATATAATATTTTACTATTTTGACCATATCAAGGATAACCACTATTTTTCCTATAAAATAAAGAGAGACATACCACTTCCATGTGACTTTTCATGACAGTACATAGATGTTGTCAAAATTTCCATTAACCTTTTAGCTCCATCTCGCCATAACTACTTTTAGCCAAGAGGAGAAGTCTATCCAGTGATACCACACATCCTAGAAAGAGAGAATAACCCTCCCACATAGGGGCCACCAGGAGGCATTTATCTTTATATCTTATGTTGATCGGGTATATTTATATTCCATGCCTTTTCTATTTTTGAAAAGCATAGATATGAAAAAATTTAATTAAAGAGAACTAAGGTTTCTTGTGTTCTGACCCACTTTGGTTTGTATCTTTGACACAACCAAAATATTTTCATGTATTCTCATCCTTGTTTCATATATACACCAACTCTCTCTCTCTCTCTCTCTCTCTCTCTCTCTCTGTGTGTGTGTATTTCTCTCTACCCATCATTCTACCTCCCTCTCTCTCTAACCCTTGTTATACCTCCCTCTCTCTCTCTCTACCCCTCATTCTACCTCCCTCTCTCTCTAACCCTTGTTATACCTCCCTCTCTCTCTCTCTACCCCCTCCCTCTATCTCTCCATATCACTCTCAACCACTCTTTTTATCTCTTGTTGGATCTCTCCCTCCCCTTCTCTCCCTCACCCTCTCTCTCTTTCCCCCTCTTTCTCTTTTCCCCTCTTTCTATCTCCCTCTCTCCATGTCACTCTTTACCTCTCTTTTTATCTTGATGGCTCTCTCCCTCCCTCCCATGATCTCACTCTCCCCTCTCCCTCTTGCATCTACCCCTCTCTCCCCCTCACTCTATATCCCTCTGATATGGATCTTGGGGGCTGAGATCTGGATGGCTTGAATGTCAATAGATGAGGATCGTATACATGTCAATCTTGCAAGAAAAGAAGCATGGAAAACAACATGTAAATGAAGTACTCAGAAGGGGAGGCTCAAAGAGGAGCCTCGCCTCTAAAACTAATTACTAGTAAATCACTCAGAGCTAATTAATCTCACATTGAACAATAGAAAATATGAGAGAAGCCAAAATGAGTAACTTGGTATTATGAGAAGGCTTGCTAATCCTTTATATAGCATTACAAAATGGTCCATTGGACAAAGTAAAAAAGAGATCATTAAATGTCTCTCTGTTATTAGTATAATATATCTAACTACCCAACTAACTAAGTAGTGGAAAATAAAACCCGATATAATAATGGAAAGAGCTCATTAAATGAGTCTCTATTATTATAATAATAGATCTAACTACCCAACTAACTAAGTAGTGCAAAATAAAACCCAATACAATAATGGAGAGGTGGGACTCTCTTTGACCCATATGGGAAACATGTTATCTCGATTAATTAATGAGGAGGTGGGAATCTACATGGTCTATCTATTAGTTTTATAGATTTATAACTTTTTACATCTGAATTTAGACCATATACCCTCTAAAATTCGGATCATTCCTCCCCCCTTGGAAAATGATGGTCCCCATAATTTCACCCAAGCTACAAAGAGACCCATGAGTAAAATTTTTTGATTCCCAATGAAGGGAAGGGTTTTGTGTGGTTGACCCATAATCGTTTCATTAATAAAAAAATGGAAAAATCACGACTTTGGAGGCTTTGAATCTCCTTCTACAAATGTATTCATAACTTCTTCTACATGAGATGAAATCCAATTCTGTCGAAGACCAATTTGAACCAATAAAGAGATATTTCCATTAGTATATGGAAATTATTCTGAGATGTCCCATGGAGTGAGAAAAATTAGGCCGAAGTTGAAGGGTGCACGAGCACACTGGTTACAGACATGTCCTGCTTCAAACAAAGATATCTCATAAACAAGACATAGAAATGGCATTCCGAAAACTACCCATTTGAGATATTGAAGATATCGTTCCATAAATACTTGAAAATACTTCTTTAGTTTCCTAAGAAGAGAGAAAAATACCATTGAATATGGTGGCACATGCAGCCTCCCTAGGTTAAATACATGTTGATATTGAATCGATGATATCTCTCAAACCAGGAAACCAAATGAGATTATGAGAAATACCCATTTGAGATATTGAATATATATTCCCATAAATATGTGGAAATCCTTATGTAGTTTCCTGAGTAGGGAGAAAAATATTATTGAATATGGTGGTACGTGCGGCCTCCTTGGGTCAAATACATGTTGAGATTAAATCAATGAAATCTCTCAAACCAGGAAGCCAAATGAGATTCCGTGAAATACCCATTTTATATATTGAAGAGATATTTCCATCCATATGTGGAAATCATTATGTATCTCCCTGAGAAGGGATAAAAAGTATGTTGAATATGGTGATGCATGTGGCCTCCTTGGGTCAAATACATGTTGAGATTCAATCGATGATATCTCTCAAACCAGGAAGCCAAATGAAATTCTAAGAAATACCCATTTGAGATATTGAAGAGATATTTCGAATGGCCTGGAAAATGGATTCTAATAGTACCAAAAGGAGGTTGGTGATTGTTGCTTCAAACCCTTGTTCTGATGGAGAGTGTACCCGCTCTAATACCACTGATCCGGATCTCGAGAGATGAGATCTGGATGGATTGAATGCCAAGAGAGGAGGAGCTTAGATGTGTCAATATTGCATGAAAATAATCATGGACAACAACATGTAAATGAAGTACTTGGGAGGTGAGGCTCAACGAGGAGCCTCACCTCTAAAACTAATTACTAGTAAATCACTAAGAGCTAATTAATCTCCCAATGAACAATAAAAAATATGATAAAAGCCAAAATGAGTAACTTGATATTATGAGAAGGCTTTCTAATCCTGTATACATCATTACAAAATGGTCCATTGAAAAAAGTCAAAAAGATATCATTAAATGAGTCTCTATTATTATTATAATAGATCTAACTACCCAACTAACTAAGTAGTGGAAAATAAAACTCGATACAATAATTGAAAGAGCTCATTAAATGAGTCTATATTATTATAATAGTAGATATAACTACCCATCTAACTAAGTAGTGGAAAATAAAACCCAATACAATAATGGAGAGGTGGGACTCTCTTTGACCCATATGGGCAACCTATTATCCCAATTAATTAATGAGGAGGTGCGCATCTACATGGTCAATCTATTAGTTTTATAGTTTTATGACATTTTACATCCAAATTTAGACCATATACCACCTAAAATTTGGATCACCCTCTCCCTATTTCTCCCCCACTCTCCCCCCCTTTCTATCTTTACCTCCCTCTAACCCCCTTCTCTCTCTCCCCTTCTTCCCCTCACTCTCTCTCTACCCCCCCTCTATGACTCCCTCTCTATCTTCCCCCCCTTCCTCTCA
>JASDQU010198154.1:0-18344 GCA_032191745.1 Picea mariana | reverse complement strand
ACATTTATTTTATTAATAGAAATCATGTATTACTGTATCTATCTCTGTGTTTATGGTTGCATCTATGATACATTTATGTTATCTTATTGAATATATGCGATATCTCTGTGTATTTCTTTATTATATCTCCGCTCGCATTTAGTGCCGAAAATAATCCGGATCAGGTAGGTATGACTTGCTCCTCAATTTTCTAATCCAACATGGAAGACTCATAGAATTTCAGATTTTCCACGTTAAGTAGTTAGTAAATGTACATATATGGGGGTAGACTATGTTTTTCGGCATTATCACCCACCTTCTCTAATACCTCAAAACGACCATACCATAGAGCCTTTATCTTCTTACTAGGACCCCATATCCTTTCTTTGTTCAGTTGCAACCAAAATCTATCTCCCACCTTGAATGTTTTCTTAGTTTTGTGTTGATCATGTAAGGCTTTGTAGCTTTCTAGTCACTTCTTCAATGTATCTTATACTTACAAATGGATATGCGTATTCTTTTCAAAAACAAATTCCACTTTCAATGCTTCTCCTATGACATTTTCCCTCACTCCTCCTTCATGTCCATATACAACATCCAAGGGAAAAGGTGACAAATACCCAAAGAAAGTTTCAAATAGGGACTTACCGATATAAGTATGGACTGCTATGTTATAAGAGCATTGAATATAGATCAATTTTTCATCCTAGGTCTTCAAATGCTTCTAATTGCAACCCCTAAAAAACTAAGCTAAACTGTTGTTGACTACTTATGTTTTCCCATCTATATGTGGATGGAAATCTATATATCTCTTCAACTCAGTGTCCATATTTTCCCAAAGTGTAGTCCAAATGACATTGATAAATATGGTATCCTTTTATGAGATGATGCTCCTTGGCATTCCAAAGTGCACCCAGAACTATTCAAATAACATGTTTGTTGCTTCTTTTCCTTTGATGGTCTTTTTACAAGGCATAAGAATGCACATATTTCTAAACTTGTCAACTTGCACAAACAAATAGTGATCTCCCTTGTTGGTTGTTGGAAAGCCACCCACAAAATCCATGAAAATGATTTCCCAGGTTTAAGTGGGTACAAATAAGGGATGGTATAAACCTTGTTTTCTATTATTTGGCTTGTTGGTACAATAACACTCACATCCACTAATATCCATAGCTACATATTCTTTCATTTTGACCCAATACACATACCTTTGTAAGTTGAAAAGTATCTTCCCAACACCAAAATGTCTTGTAATCTTGGAGGTTTGAGCCTCTTTCTACCATTAGGGATACATATTTTATCTATGATGTAGAGAAACCCACTCTAGAGATGATAGTTAGACTTATCATCATCTTCTTCTACACGAATTAGTTCATGTAGCTACTGAAATACCTCTTTAAAGTCTCCATCTTCTATGCATGCCTCTTTATATGCATCATGGGTAAAATTATCCATGTGTATAAGAGTTCCCAAAGCTGTAATATTGGATGTGGGTGGCATTAAAATCATGTCTTCCAACCTATTAGTGTTTCCCTTCTTATAATTGATGACTAGAGGAAATTGCTACAAAAATCCCATCCGCTTATAGTGTCTAGTTTGTTGAATCTTACTTTGGGCCTATAAATATTGTAGTGGTTGGTGATGCATGTGGATAACGGTCTCCTTTCCCATAAGATAATGATTCCACTTCTTAATAGATTTAACCATGGCATAGAGTTCCTTATCGTACATAGGGTAGTATATGCTTCCCCCATGAAACAATTCAAATGATAACATACCACCTTACATCCCTACATCAAGAGTACTCCAATATCATATCCACTTGCATCTATGTCCAATTTTAAAGGATTCTACAAGTAAAGAAATGCAAGGATTGGTGCATCATTGATATTCCATTTCATCTCATCGAAAGCTTTTTGTTGATTCTTTCCCCACTGGAAACTCTTATCACTGGATGTTATGGCATGGAGTGGTTCAGATGCAACTAAAAATGATGCTATGAATGCCCATAGATATTTTTCTTCCCCAACAAAGATCCTAATGTTAGTGACATTAGTAGGAACTAGCCACTTGAGGATGGCATGCATATTCGCAAGATATATCTTAATTTGCCCTCCACCAATCATGTACCCCAAAAACACCAATGAATGTTGAGTAAACTCACTTTTCTTAAGGTTAGCTAGCAGTTGACTATTTTTCAGAGTCTTTAATATGTGCATGAGATGTGAGATTTCCTCTTCCCGGGTAGATCTATAAACCAATATTTCATCAAAACAATCTATTACAAATGATCTAAATAGGGACACAATACATCATTCGTCAACCACATAAATGTAGTTGGTGCATTAGATAAATCAAAAGGCATGAAAAAACATTCATACAGAACTTGCCTTATATTGAAGGCAATCTTCTAGGTGTCTTCTTCTTTAACGTGTACTTGTTGGTATCCTAATTTGGGATCCAACTTAGTGAAGTACTTGGCATGCTACAAGTAATATAACAAATCATTGACCTTGGGCAGAGGGTATTAATTCTTGATTGTGATCTTATTCAAAGCTCTATAGTTGATACACATTCGCTAAGTCCCATCCATCTTGGGTAATATGATGATANAGGAGACCCACAATGTGAAGTTCTTGGTTGAATTATTCCTTTCTCTAGTAGTTTTTTCTTCACTTTGTTTGCTTCCAGAAAAGACTATCTATATAGCCCAATATTTGGTAATGGGGAGTCAGGAAAAAACTGTATCTTGTGATCCACTTCCCTCTTAGGTGGAAACCCTTTAAGCTCCTGAAACACTCCTTTGTACGCCTACAATAACTCCTCCAACTAACATTTATGCTCTTTAGGACATTCCTTATAATAAATTAAGACAATAATAATTGAATTGGTAGTAATACACAAACAATTGTAGCAATTTCAATTTTCAATATTTGTTGGTTGTCTAATTGATATCAGTGAATTATAAATAAAGTCAAGAATGAAAATTCCAAGAATTAGGTTAAGGATATAATTGCAATTGATTTAGGGTAAAAAACATTATTTGTCGCAATGCAAACAAGGAAAGAACAATTCATTCTCTAGTCTTGTCATATGAATGAAGACATTAAGTAGAAACTATGTTAAGTAGTTCAAGATTTTCATTTTCCTTTTCATTTTACATTGAAAATTAATTATCTACTATAGTTAGCATAGAGCATATTTGAATTCCATGCATTCACATTCGTATAGTAGTGTCATATATATGTATATCATTTTCTATAAAGAAGACATTTCCTTTACTATTGTTGTCAACATACCTTCTAAAACGTTGTTGGCTTTGTTGAGTTTCTTCTTCTGTTTCACCTATGTTGGTTTCTTCTTCAACTAACCTGTACATGCTAATTATAATTTTTGTTAGCAATGGATAAAATTAAATGTAGAACAAAAGAAACTACTATGCAAAAACAATATGTGACATATACTATCAACAAAGAATAAATAAGATGTAAAGCAACAAAATATAAGTAAAGTTAGAAATAAGTACCTTTCCATTTATTGTCCCATGTTTTTTTTTTGTTTGTGTGCTTTTTATAATGTCGATAGTTATTTTAATATATTCTGTAGATAAAGTAGTTAGCTATGCAAATAAATTCTAGTAAAATGCAATAGAAACTCTTTTTTTTTTAGACAATAACTTGTAGAGTATACCAACTTGTTGACATGCGAGACACAATTTGTTGATCTAGTACAAAAAGAAACCAAAAATATGTGAATATGGACATATGCTTTACACAGTAGACAATCAGGAAAAAGAAACTTGTAAATATGTAGGAAGCATATGGAAATATGCTAATGTGTAATATTATTTACATGTATGTCAAAGTTCAAGTACTAAATAAAGGGTATTGTGATCAGTCCAATGTGTATTGAATATGAGGATCTTGTATTGTAGATTGGCTATTCTTTACCATATATGATCAATAAGTGATTTTTGCAAATGTTTTTTTGTGTCCAAGATGAAATGGAGATTGTACTTGGCCATGTAGCTTTCCATTTTTTTTGTTTTTTCATTGCTTTGTAGCATGTCAATATTGAAGTCTCCTAGAATGATAATGACTTTGTTTGGATGTAAAGTACATAATGCTTTTGTAATGATGCTTATTATGTTGGTCAAATTTGCATGTGGATTGGCATAGATGTTGAGTATTGCGATTTGCAATCCATGAACGATTCGGTTTGCTAGCATAGCTTCTACATTAAGTTCTTCGAAATGTCTATGTTCTAAAAGTGTTATATGTTTTTTGAACAATATCATAACTCCATGTTTAATGCAATTTGATATGCAAATGAAGTTTGGAAAGTGTTCATTGTTCATGGAAAGTATCATGTATGTTTCTTGTAGGCACAAAATATCACATTTCATTGTGTCATAATCATTGTATATGTCAATAATATGTGCATGTAAGTTGTATGTGTTTATTGAAAGAATTGAGATGGATGATTCTGAGTGTATGGAGTGATAATCAGATTCTAGATTCCATTTTTCACTACTACGTAAATGTTTCATCTCGATATCGACTTTTTGTTTGACTTTGAAGTTATTCTTCGTAAGAGGATTTAACAAATACAATGATTCTATGTTTCTTACATGAGATAAAGCTGTGTATACTAATCCATGTATTCGTATCCCAGTAGGGTCAAATGCAACATTGTCTAGGGTTAAACTTTGTGATCTATGTATTGTACGTTCACATGCAAGTTGGATTGGAAATTCTTTTCTGATTTTTAGTTGAGTTGTCTTTGTTGCCAGTGACATTGGTTTTTCTATTTGTAGTATAGGAATCCAATATTGGGAAATCCTTGGCTTATATAGATAAGCTATCTTGTTGGCTTGTCGATGTCCAATATTTGAATCATAGAACTTAATCCATATTACATCAACTTTATATGTTTTGGTATAGGCCTTGATTATTCCGTCTGCACCATTTACCAAGTCATCTTGTGAATCATAGTTGCAAGCATATATTTTAGCTAACATGTTTAATGTTATGACAAGTTTTGAGGAAAAAGTAGTTGTATGTTGATGGTATGACACATTTCCATGGTTCTCTTCTTCCTCATCAATCACCTTAATTGAAATTTCATTTCTGGGTATGAGCAATAACATATGCTTGTTATGCATTGCAACACCTTTGTTTTTGTAAAACCGATAAGGAAATGTTGGGTCATTTGGTGCAGGTCGGATGCAATTTCTATTCAGATATGCCAAATCATTACTTGTTTGGTTATTTGTGTGCATCCTATTCAAAATTGCAATGAATTTTTCATTTGTTTGGCGCAATGTAGTATGCAATTCATAACATTCTATATTATATTTCCAAAAGTCATGTGTTATTGTTTGCATGTTCATTATAGTTTGTTAAAAAATCAGAGAGTCTTGTATGGGTTGTGCTTGATAAAAATCACCACAAAATATCATATCAATGTTTCCAAAGTATTTGGTTTGTACATGTTTTATGTTTCTTATTCGATTGTCAATGGAATATAAGAATCAAATTCCAATCAAAGAAGATTCATCTATGAAAACAAGTTGTAGTTATTGGTAAAGTTTTGATAAGGTGTCTAATGTTTCTTTGCTAAGAGGAAGAAAATGTGACTTGTTGAAGGGCATTAGTAATGTAGAGTGGATTGTTGTTCCACCTACATTATATGTTTCCTTACCCGTATATGACAATATCAATCCCTTAGGTTTCAAAGGATCATTTGTATTATATGCATCATAGATTCGGATAAGGCTTTGGAATATCACCTTTGTTGTGAATGTTTTTCCTATTCCTGCTCCACCTGTAAGGAACAAGTACAATGGTCTGTGCATGTCACTACATTTTTTGTATGCAATGTCTTTGAAAATTGCTTGTTATTCTCTATTCAACATTATTCTAATTTTGTAATACTCTTCATTCCCTATGAAAAATGAGTGGTTTTTGAATTGAAATCCAAGTTTAATGGATCTCTTCATATTGGATTCTTGAGTACATTGCAAGTCTGTTGCTAAATCATATTGTTCGGAATGGATTGTAGTGGTCTCTTCTTTTGTCATTGAAGCATCAATATCCATAGGGATACTATCTAGTTGTTCAATTGCATTTTCGAGGTCACCCCATGTTGGATTGATATTGTATGTAAATTAGCTTCATTGATTTGTATTGTACTTTCATAGAAGCTATATGCAGCTTTCCATGTTGGTAAGTTATGTTTCAATGTATCTTCACTTTCTTCAAATGGAACGTATAATAGCAGTTTCTCTCTACAAAAATATTCACAGTCAATGTGTCTATTGTATTTAACAAATCGTATTACATTTGGTTTTTTACTTTTTAATATGTGTGTGCCATTTTTCGTGTAATCAGATACAAATTATACAAGACAAATATGCTTAATATAATGTGGATGTTCAATGTAGTAATCAATAATAGAATGGCACATAACATCTTCCAAATTGTCAGGTTCTTGTTTTAACAACGATGGTGGCTTAAGCATAAATGTTCGTTCATCAACTAGCGATGTATTTATAAATATACAGTCTCTTGAACTACAATGAAGTGGCAGAGATAGTGAAATATGAACTTCTTGTTGAGCTGACATTTGTTGAAGATCAAGAAATGTATTTCCAAGTGTACGTATCATTTGCATAACATCAATGTTACTTATTACATGTTCTTTGTGTATTCTTTGAAATGAATTTGTCATAGTTTTGTCAAGGTTGGTCATGTATGAAGTGCAATACGATGATGTAGCACAAGCATTAAGAACATACTATGCATCTGTATTTGCATCCCATAAATTTGGCATTTCCTTTGCAAAACTATTGTTCCAAATATGTGAAGGTTTTCGTTCTAGAAAAATTGTTGGTTGCTTTATTGTACATTGTATTAATTGTATGTATTCATCTTCTTTCAGTTCAATCTCCATCAAGAAGTCTTCGAAGCTTGTTAAGCAATCATAATTTTTTCCTTCCAAAAATGTTAATAGAGACTTCGACTTCTCATTGAGTGCTTTGTCAACTAAATTAATTGGTTCAAGGACTGTTGTCCTTTCCATTGGAAACATAGGGAAATTATATCTACAATGTGAATTCTTTCACTTCCTATAACTTCTTGTATGGAAATTCTTATGCATTTTGGAAATATCTATATCCAAATTATCTGTGTTACAAGTTATGTATTTGTCCAGGAAATTTTCAATTTCTGAGTTTCTATTCTTTCCATATATTGGAGCGTCTTCTATCCATAACAATCCATGTTCATGTTCACTTCCCCTATTTTGGAACTCTGTTACAAAGTAATAGTCTAACACTTTTCCAAAGAACATTTCATCATGACATATCAATTGTTTGATAACATTGATTCTGTGTCTATAGTAACGACTACATGTGACTGAGTATTTTCTTATGAGGTAATCAATTTCATCATCTTCTAATGTTTCAATGTGCTTTCTCTTTTTTCTATTCTTATGCAACTCAGTTACTGTTGTCACCAATGGATTCCGTTGATGCTCTGCACTTGTAAATGTGACGAAAAAAGTTGGAGGCCCCAACTGTCGTATCATTGCAAATATATTTTTCTTCATATGTTGCAGGTAATCAGGAGAAATGAGAATGTTCTTGAAATCTATGTATCCAATATCAGATTTCAATATTTTTTCTAAGTTTGGTTCGTACTTAACATCTTTTGCTAATAACTTTCTCCCTTTTAACTGTCCTTTTCTTATTCGTATCCATATGCGAGAGAGCACTTTGTCAATTATTATTCACATTGTTTTGAAAAACAAATTTGTTGTGTAATATGAGAAATCATGACTTGCATGTAACAACTCCCATTGCACTAATTTTTGAGAGTTGAATCTCTTTGTAATGTCATCATCACGTGGATTTCCATAGAATAATGTTGGAAAGGTCATTTCTTTTGCATATTTATCCTTGAAAATCCCAAGTGGATGTTTTCCTTCAGCTGGTGCAAGTTAAATGATCTTGTCTTACAAATCATGGATGCATTGTGATTCTGTGAATCCATGTATTAGTGTCTCTATAGGTATTTCACTTTCTGATTCATTATCCTTATCACTTTCATAATCAGTATGTGCAGTTTCGATGGATTTATCATTATCTTGTTCTAGAACATGGTTCCAATCCTTATTTATAGAAATGTTTCCATTCTTATATAAAGTTCTAGAACATAATTCTTTCAATGCTTTGATGACAATGTGTACACGTACTTTTCCTGTTTGATATGCATTCTTGTATTACAATCGCCTTTTCAATGCAACTGCGATTGTTGTTGTTTCATTCACAAAATGTGGCAATGCTTTTTGCACAATATCAATATGGACATGTACATTGATAACTGATCCAGTTAAGCCCATTTGGGATCGTTTATAACCCCATTATCTAATTTGTGCAAATGCAATTCTCAATGATACAAGTCTCTCTTCAAGTTTTGAAAGTGTACTTATAACCGATAATGACACGTTACGTCTTATCTATTCAGGTGTTGCAAACTTTGGCAATTTTCCATTTTGAAGTGCTCTTTTGAAAGAAACACATATCGTTTTAGTTGAAAATGACCTGTCATTTTATGTTAGGCTTAGATACTCTTTTTCCAAGTCACATGTAAGAAACTTAATGGTCTTTGCAAAATGAAATTCTTCACATATTTCACATTTGTTGCTAGGTGTGTCTTGAATTTGTTGCCAATAAATTTTCTTTGCATCTTTATTTTTTACGTGGAAATATTTGGTAGTTGACGCTTCTTTTTTGTTTCCATTGCTACGCACTAGTTGTTTCAATCTATGATATGTCATTTTTTTGCTATGACTAGGAGGTGTTTTTGCATTGAGAAAATATGTACAATGTCCATCTACATCTCTATCTGTGCCATGTTCAATAGAGAATGTGCCAATGCATTTGTTTTTTGCTCGTGCCATTTTTTAAAATTTGTGATAAGTGAGCCTACGCTTTTTAGTTGGGCTTTCTTTTGCTTGATGAAAAATTATTTGAAACTTGTCAATACTATTTTTCAATGTCAATGTTTGCTCACTATGGACATGTTGTATATGTTGATGATTTTCTAGTACATGTTCAGGTAGCAATATGCATTTGCTTCTACTTTTTGCACTTGGAATTTCATTAACCATAGGGTAATCAATCTTATGTTTTTTGTTTGGCCTTATTGTAAGATGATCACAATTTTCAATGCATTCATGTTCACATTGTTCTTTTAGTAGTGGTTCATAGTGAATGTGTGATGCATTTGTTTCAAATGACATAACATCAAATGTTATGTTAGAGTTTGAACTGGAAAAATAGAAGTTGGCAATGCTATTAGTAAAGCAAGACCAAACTCATATATTTACTTTGAATATGATCGATATCCATTACAAACAAAATGATCCGCCCTCTACCTTCCATTTTTTATAGGGCATTGCCATATTTATGAGATACCTTTTCTAAGTGCTAGTCATTGTAATATTTTGTATGGTATCGCCAACTAGGTGTTGTTGCAAGCAATGAAATACATTTTGATCACCAGTCATAATTGCATTGCAAAAAGATTGCACAACATAAAGTCTTAAAGAATGTACATCAAAGTCTATTACCACCAAATAGAAAATTGCACTAAAAAGACTGTCCCCGCAGTTAGATGTACTAGTTGTTTCTCTGTTCAATCCATGACGATGCATCTCATGCATAATACATTTCCAATGGCATTCAAGATCTTTGCACATTAGTGATAATAAAATATTAGTTTCTTCAAAAGTGAAGTTGGACATTGTTTTGCAAATCAATGGTTCATAGTGACCATTAATAGGATTTGCATCATGAAACAAAATGAAATATTGTTCTGTATTTGCATCTTTATTAAATAGAAAATATTTTTTTTCATTTGTTAAGGAACAAATTCCAATTGATACATTTAAACACTTGGCTAGACATTGTATGCAAAATGTATCTCCCCATAGGCCTATTTCAATTTGGTTCAAATTTGTAGATGCAAAAAATTGCATTTTGTGAAGGTATGTCTGAACGTCATGAATTCCATGCAATTGATACAAAAAATCAAATGCTAGTTCATATTTATATGACTGTAATGCGTCTACATCACCATTGTTTAAAAAAAATAAAAAGTGATCTATTAATTCATTTCGTAATTCAATTGATGAATAACGAAAGTGTAATATGACTTGAAATGCATCAAACAATAAATCTTCTGGAGTATAGGAGAATGCATACAATCTGAAAATACCATTGGTATTCAACACATGATCAATGCTATTATGTATAATGCAGTTCTCTTTCATTTGGTAGCTTTCAACGTCTATTATTTTTTCCATTTTCATAATTTATGGTACTCAAATTATTCCTAGGTTAAGTTTAGGGCATTACCTAACCAGAAATAAAAAATGGAAATACAGTTTCAAAGGTGCATACCTTGATTTTTGTTTCCCTTAACTTCAACTTTTCTTTGTTACTATTGTCTGCTCCTGTAAAGAAAAACAATAATAATTTTTTAAGTTCATTTAATTCATATAACCATGGAAAGCATAATTACAAACCTAAAAAAAGACAATCTGATCTCAAGATAACATATTGACATCTTATAGAATTTCCAAGCATTTAGATTATAAAATATATATACAATTTTTATGGGAAAATACTTGCCATCAAGACATATGAAATGCCCAAAGTATAAGACTAACATTGCAAATAATTTCAAGAGTTGTGTGTAATTATAAACTGATGAGACTAGCTTAACAAAAACACTTTGAAACGAATTGAAGAGTCATGTAAAATTATAGAGGGATGAGGCCAAGTCAACAAAATCACTTCAATACAAATTGTAGTAGTACATATAGTGGAGTCCACTGGTCAATCAAAGTATTGCATTAAAAATTGTGGACTAACTTTCAGAAAAAAAATGATGTTGATTCAAATGAAACTTTATACTGTTTCCAACACCTATTTAGAAATATATTAATTGACTGTATGTTTCCACATATATCAACTTTTGGAAAAAGATGAAAGATTTACTTTATAAAAAAATTACTTATATATAATAATCACACAAAATATATTAATATGTTAAATGTTTTCACATATATAAAGTTTTTTAAATATTTGAGAAATCATTTTTAATAAAAAAAATTCCACCCTAATTTAAATTTTATATCCTTTCATGTCTCAATTAAACAACAAAATATGATAGGTTTTAATATCTTTGCATGACTCAAATAAACAACAAATTATGATACATTTGCAGATTAATTTTGACATCTATGGCTAAGAATCTATACAATGCAAGAGCAGATATAAAATTTTCTAGAAAGCCCAGATTAAAATTTCACCCTATGAAAGTTTTGGTAACAAAGCAGATGCCCAATGTTACTAAAATAACATGACAACCAAAGTGATGTTTTCTAGATTGTAGGACTTGCATGCCTTGTTGCCAGAATACACGTGTGCACAAGCTACGACCAAGGCAGTCTAATGTTTTAGGAATAGACACATAGGAAAAATCCAACGCTGAGTAGCTGCCAACACGGATATAGGAAGGGCAGAGATATAGCATAAGAGTATGTATGAAAAGGAGAAAATTCTACTCAAATATTACCTAGGTAGTCCTGAGTAGGTTCCAGTATTATACTCAAAGACTACTTGGGTAGTGCTGAGTAGATTGCATCCATTAAGATAAAAATCCAGCGTAGTCAGTCATGGATTCCATTGTGGAAGGTTGATCACTTGTTATTGAATCAAGGATTCCATGGTGGAGAGTTGATCTCTTGTAGTTGATAAAGAAACCTTAAAAGTTATAGGTGGTTGGTATCCTCGTAATTCTTGAAGTAAGGTTCTGGAAAAAAACTAATGGAAATATTATGTTGGACTCCAATCTTGTCTGCAATTTATCTTGGATTAGCACAATTCCTAATATAAAGATTAAATAAATAAATCTATTTCATTTGAAATCACCTAAGGTATTATCAGACAAGACATTGAATCCATGCATATCTTCAATCCATTGTGTTGAATTAGTGCTTTCGGGTTGAATGTGTTGTTGACCTAAATCCATGCAGAAGGAGTGATGACGTTTAGCTCCCACTGTCACACATGGATTTAAAATTTAAATCTAATTTTGAGTTGTGTCTCCTTATGGAATCTAGTATTTTTTCGCTTGTTATTCTATGGCTCCATCTCAAAACATAGAAATTGATGGCATTCTGTGAATTCAATGAAAAATAAATAATGAATTACCTAAAATTAAACTGCTAAACTACTCTAACACTAACTATTTCTATAATAGAATTTGAGGAAACAATGTTGTTAGAATGCCCATTTATCTTTCCTAGATGCATATATATTCATATATTGGGATTTTGTACATTGTCGAAGGTGGCAAAACTTCTTGTCGTCATGTTTTTATGAGTCTATTGTCATCTTTTTTTAAATGATTTTTTTAAACACTCGCAATAAGATAGTCGGATGATGAATTTATTAAAACTTAGATAATAAATGGAGTGTGACTTGATTAATAGGGTTTCACATTATTCAAACCAGATCTATTACAATATCGACAGAGAATAATAATCGGAAATTGTGGCACTTAAAATTGGAATTAAAATTGGAAATGGTCGCATATGTTGATTTAAATCCATGTAGCATTGGCTCCCACTATCACACTTTATGCCTTACTTGAACATTGTGTGCATTTACTAAAATCGAATTAATCCCCGCATCTCACTTACTGGGCTAATCTATAATCAGAAAAACAAGAAAATAATATAGATACAAAGAGATTACATATAAATAAAATTACACGTACCATTTCATGTTTAAGTTTAACTTGTAAATTCATCCAGAATTACATATAAACAGAGCAGGTTGTAGCATTTGCTAAAATCGATTAATCTATAGCCAGAAAAACAAATTCAACTTCTTCCCCCGGAGGCAGGAAAATTAATGGTCAACTTTACTTATCTATGTAGAGTATAGCCTCTATATATCCATAGAGAATGAACAGGGGAGCGTGCAATACTTGTTTTGTTTTATCCAAACTGACGTGTAGTGGTATAGGAGAACTAGTAACTGGGCACATAAGAAATTGAGTGTAAAAATAAATATATGAGAAAAAAACATGGAAATTTGCAGAGGCTTATTGTTAGTTGTCATCTACAAAGACTTATTCCGAATAATCTACAAAGCTTATTCTGAACAATCTACAAAGACTTATTGTTAGTTGTCATCTACAAAGGCTAAATCTGAATAACCTATAAAGGTTGGCTTATGCTAAATAATTTGCAGATTAATGTTTACCTTCTATCTTTCAAACCCTCGTCATGGGTCCATATTTTTGTTAATTGGACTAATAATTATTATCTGCACACTCTCAACCAAGCCTTTCCTCAAACTTCTCTGGGATCTTCTTCCTCAAACTTCTTTGGGATCTACTTCGCAGATTTGTTTGGTGGACACATTGACTGAACATGAATGAATCAGTGTTGAACCCTCCTAGAAATGATATTCCAGATTTGAATCCAAGCTTTGTACATGGATTCAAACAACTACTTTCTCTTTTTCAAAGTCCAGAAATCTGACATCTCTATAGAGAAAGTAATTATAAAGTTGATTCTCTAGAAAACAAGGCAATTGAAGTGCAAGATCAATTATTTTCTACTTTAAAATGGGGATGGATGGGAAATTTGCACCATTTCTTTGGATCTCTAATCTCCTAAAGCAGAATGACGAGAAGAGTAAGATTCCCAGCGCTAACAAAACTATTGCTACTAATATCAAATATATGAGCCCCCGGCCTGCAAAGGTACTAATTAAATTTTTTCTTAGAATGCTCTCACAGTTCCAAGCAAAAGATGACATTATATTTTAATTAAATAATTACTTGGAGGGTGGTGTTGGATGGCGTTGAGAGGACTTGGGGATCGACGTCGTAGATTTTGACGTAGATGGCCTGCAAGTTTTTTATTAGGGCCACGACCGACGACAGTGGTGTAAGGTTGTCCACTACACGGGCATAGTTGATGCTAAGTGTCGAATTGTAAATTGGAGGAAATAGGATTGCATGCATCAACATAAAAATAAATGAAAAAATGTGTTAGAAATTCAAAAGAGGAGTGCAATTTGGGTTACATACAATTTTCATGAGAAAACAAAAAGGTTGTTTACTATAACTGAGAAAACTATATCTCATCAAACAAAGATTCCATAGAGATACTAAGTAACCACATATCTTATTGTTGCAACTCTGCACACTGTCACTATCGATGCTTCACAACGCAAGGTTATGTTACAAGAACTGTGACTTCTGCAAATGTCTTGTTGAAGAAGCTCTTGGAATCACGAAGAGATGTGGCCACACTCAAAGTTAGACCAGAAAAACTATAGATGGTGGTTGTATGGTAAAGCAGGAAAATATGAAGTAGCTAAGCAGCTAACTAGATCTTCCAAACAATTAATGCACCAGATCGAGCTATCTATCAAAGAATCAATGCATTTGATCGAGCCATTGCCAAACAATCAACACACACACACATAAGCAGCTAACTAGATCTTCCAAACAATTAATGCACCAGATCGAGCTATCTATCAAAGAATCAATGCATTTGATCGAGCCATTGCCAAACAATCAACACACACACACATATTATTAAACGCCTACCTATTGCATAGAAAACACTCCTGCATTCAAAACAACATTAAAAAACTATACCTATGCAGTCAACTCTCATTATTAAACGTCTACGTGTTGCATAGAAAACACCCCTGCATTCAAAACATCATTAAAAAACTATACCTATGCGATCGGCTCTCATTATTAAACGCCTACTTGTTGCATAGAAAATACCCCTGCATTCAAAACAACATTAAAAAACTATACCTATGCAGTCGGCTCTCATTATTAAACACCTACGTGTTGCATAGAAAACACCTATGTATTCAAAACAACATTAAAAAACTATACCTATACAATTGACTCTCATTAATGTTTTTTAAGACCCTTAACGTACACCTACAAGCCCATATTAAATTTTGTTTGCCCAAGTAGTCGCACATCATTTGTACGATAAAGAAGTGGCACCGTCCTTTCTACAATAAGACCCTTAAGAAATGATCCAATCATATTAGAAATAAATAAATTTAAATATCTAAACAAAATAATAAAATTCAAAATGTAAAGTTTAACTATAACAAATTGTTAAATTTTTGTTAGTCAACTCTAAACTAATACATAGTCAACCAAAACTCATTGCTATAGTCGTACTTTGAAGGGACTACTAATAACTGAGAATATGATATTGTAATGAATAATAACCCTAACTTCTACAAAATCCAAATTCCAAAACTATCATTATAAAAAATATAAATATATTTATATGAATGTAAAACTATAAATATATTAAATATATTTATATGAATATAAAAATTTCAATAAACGTTCCATATTAATTGAATTAGTAAAGTGTTTGTTGCATAAAATTTATAAAAAACTTTGTCAGATTATAAATATAAATTTATAATCTTAAGCCAAACTATTACTCTAAATTTGAAAAGTAACACTATGATAAATTGTGGAGAAAAAAATCATCTAATCTTCACATTAGATACTGTAGAGCTGTATTATCAAAAATTCAGATTTGTATTTTTGATTAAGATAAAAAAATAGTTCTATACCTTAAGCCAAATTATTATTTTAAATTTGAAAAGTAACACTATGGTAAATTATGGAGGAAAAAATCATCTAATCTTCACATTAGATACTGTAAAGCTGTATTATCAAAGATTCAGATTTGTACTTTTGAATAAAATAAAAAAATAGTTCTATACCTTAAGCCAAACTATTATTCTAAATTTGAAAAGTAACACTATGGTAAATTGTGGAGAAAAAAATCATCTAATCTTCACATTAGATACTGTAGAGCTGTATTATCAAAGATTCAGATTTGTACTTTTGATTAAGATAAAAAAAAAATAGTTCTATACCTTAAGCAAAACTATTATTCTAAATTTGAAAAGTAACACTATGGTAAATTGTGGAGAAAAAAATCATCTTATCTTCACATTAGATACTGTAGAGCTGTATTATCAAAGATTTAGATTTGTACTTTTGATTAAGATAAAAAAAATAGTTCTATACCTTAAACCAAATTATTATTCTAAATTTGAAAAGTAAAACTGGTAAATTGTGGAGAAAAAAATCATCTAATCTTCACATTAGATACTGTAGAGTTGTATTATCAAAGATTCATATTTGTACTTTTGACTAAGATAAAAAAATAGTTCTATACCTTAAGCCAAATTATTATTCTAAATTTGAAAAGTAACACTATGGTAAATTGTGGAGAAAAAAATCATCTAATCTTCACATTAGATACTGTAGCGCTGTATTATCAAAGATTCAGATTT
This sequence comes from Picea mariana, assembly GCA_032191745.1. Lineage (NCBI taxonomy): Eukaryota > Viridiplantae > Streptophyta > Pinopsida > Pinales > Pinaceae > Picea > Picea mariana. The sequence continues at coordinate 1,912 of JASDQU010198154.1, read as the reverse complement.
GTACTTTTGATTAAGATAAAAAAATAGTTCTATACCTTAAGCCAAACTATTATTCTAAATTTGAAAAGTAACACTATGGTAAATTGTGGAGAAAAAAATCATCTAATCTTCACATTAGATACTGTAGAGCTGTATTATCAAAGATTCAGATTTGTACTTTTGAATAAGATAAAAAAATAGTTCTATACCTTAAGCAAAACTATTATTTTAAATTTGAAAAGTAACACTATGATAAATTGTGGAGAAAAAAATCATCTAATCTTCACATTAGATACTGTAGAGCTGTATTATCAAAAATTCAAATTTATACTTTTGATTAAGATAAAAAAATAGTTCTATAAAATTCTATTTATATGTTAACTTAGAGTGTCAAGAAGTGATCATCATCAACTTTCAAATATAACCCTCTCCACCCCTAAACCAACTACTAAAACCCTCTTCCACCTATACTATAACGGTCCTCCTACGGGAATTTATGACGTATAATTAAAATAATTAAACATTAAATCTACGACTAAATTTTTTTTTGCCTCTCACCTATCTGTCAAATACGTCTTTAAACTCAAAAAAACGTTCTACAGAACGTAATTTGCCAGGCCTGCTCGCCAACATGAGTGCGTAGGTGCTTAATGTAATCTTCAACGTCGTATAAAATGTCCTCCTCCTTGATATTTCAAACTACACGCCACGTTCCAAATCTTTGATGTCATTATTCTCTGACACGTTGTCCTAAATATTAACTTAAAATATATATATGTTTGTGTGAAATGAGGGATTCCTCAATTATTCCACTCTCATGATAAAAAAAAATTATGCCACTAGATAATAAAATGGTTATTTTATTAGGAAAATATTCTAATTTGAAGTAGTTAATTGAATCAATAAATGAAATTTGTTTTTACAAATGAAATTTGTTCTTATTAAATGTTGAATGAAATAACATCCAATTTAGTAAATCTTTAGGTCTTTTCTTTTTTTCTTTTATTATTATTATTAATTTATTATTTATTAATCATTCATATATAATTATAATAATTATAGTAAATGATTCATATATAATTATAATGACTTTCCTTTTCAAATAACTGAGGTTGATTTTTTCAAAATCAATTGGATAATACATTTATCTATTTTAATCACATTTTGAACTTAATGCATCATATCCATCTAAATAGTTGAGATAGATATCCATCTTAATCTTGTAAATAGAATATGTAGAAATGAATGTAACATTATAGTATAAATAAATTCAATTCAATGCACCTTTACTTATCTTAATACGATGTATATTATTGGTAAATACAATACATTTAAATATAAATGGTTGAATATAAATATAATATTTTAGATTTTTACTATTTAATCAATTTTTTATTATTTAAATTGCATTTTAAAATATATAAATAAATTTAATACTTTGAAAAATACTTAAAACATTTTAATTATAAATATTTAACAACGAAAATATATAAATCCAATAATTTTTAGTCAAATCTTAAATAAAATTGACCAAAAATATTAAAAAAACTTAGAATGTTTAGACTATACAAATATAAATATATAAATGATATAATTTATAATTTACATTTATTTTAAATAGAAATAATCAAAAAAATTGCAAATTACATTCATTTTGATAATATGATGATGATGATTAACATTCACTAAGACATAATTGGTCTATCGAACTTTAAGAGGGTAAGTGATTACTTGTGATTCTTTAGAATTTTGTTTCTGTACTCAAAAAGCATTAATAGAAGCTTTCCAAGATCACCATACTTTTGTTGAGTTAAGAGGTTAGGAAGGTTGGTAGTGTGATCAATATTTTGAAAATGAGATCTAATATGGGTATAGGCTAGACAATCTAAGAGAAAGTGTTTTTCATCTTCAACCTTCTTAGTGTCACAAAGGT
>JASDQU010198152.1:0-19431 GCA_032191745.1 Picea mariana | reverse complement strand
TTGTGTGTCTTCTGTGTTTTGTTTCTGCATTTGTTTTATTTTATTGCTCTGTGGTCCTGTTTTTCTAACACTATGGTTGATGGAAATTAAAGATAAGGTGGAGAAGAGACACACATTTAATGCATGTCATTGTTACCCCACCTCAAGCTCACCACCCTCACTTTGTCGGGCATTTCTAGTTGCTCTGGTTAGTTTGCCTCCATTTCACTTAGTCGTTGGGAGAATAGTGGGGGTCTTTGGTTCGACACTTCCTCAAATGTATGATGACTCTCACCTTCCATTCATCATTGTAACCATGCTCTGGATAAAATCTTTGTGTTGGCTCTTAGAATTCGCATATAGGGTGTTTTCTTTCTAGAAGATACAGTGGGTGAATGTATGCTCTGTCTATGCAAATGATATTGGATGGTGTTTTTTAATATTGCAAGTTGGAAATTATTCAATTCTCCTTCATGTTGAATTTATTTGATTATGGTTTCGCCCGGGATGGATGATGGTTATTATTTCTCCTTGCTATAATATTTTATGGAAAATTTATTTTGTTTCCACCCATGTCTCATGGTATAATCCTGGAGGTTTTTTTTTATGGTAAACAAAAGAAAAAAAGACAGTCGGTTTATGGTCTCTTTTAATGTGGTTTTTCTTACCTCCTACTCTATTCGTGAGAGGTTTTTGACCCTATCAAGTTGACATTCCACAGTTTGGATGTATGCGAAGTTAGGTTTTACCTCGCGGACACCTTGGAAGCGACTGCGTTAAACCTTGTTGTAAAATGGTTTAGTTTCATGTTACAAACCCCACTTGTAGAATGGTATCACCCACCTTCTTGTTCAGACCCTGTTCTCCTTGTTGATGATTGTAGCTTCATGAGAAATTATCCATGTCGTTCTCCTCTGTACTGAGTTGAGACGATCTGTAAGAACACCCATGTGATGGATGAGTCATACTCCTCTGGACTGAGTTGAGATGACATCTGTGGTTTCTTATTGTTCTCCTCTAGACTGAGTTGAGATGACTTGAGATGGTCTCATGTTGGACTCCTATGGAATTAGTTGAGTCAAGTGGAGATGGCTTTCTAGATAATACTCCTACGGATTTAGTTAATTTGATCTATTGAGGGTGACACCATTGTGGTTGAACACATGTGGACTTGTCCCTAGTGGCAGAGCACTAGAGGATGTGTGAGAGATCCTTGCTATATTGTCTAAGAGTAAGATTATTGTGAAATCCTAATTTTGTATCGTGAAGGGTACAAGTCATCCCCGCCATGTAAAGATAATTAATTTTGTTTAAACGATTAATTATATTATTCAGTTGTACAATTCAACCCTATTGTGCCAATAGACACATTTATTGATGAGTTAGGTCATGTATAAATAAGAGAGATACATCCCCATTGTGGATCATATCTCATTCTCACTAAACACATACTTGGAGAGATGTAATTTGATGCACACTTCTCTCTTGCGCAATCTTTCTTAGTCATAGAGCACCCTCTTATGTGTGCTAGGGTTTGTGGTGAAAGGGTGATCTTCTCTTGACTCTATAGCAAATGATTGTTAGGTTTTTCCCTTGTTTGAGAAGGGTTTTCCTTGGATAACTTCTTGTTTTCTTGTGCATGGTTATTCTTCTTGTGATCCTGGTTACTGCAACTATTGTATATTGTATTGTTTCATTGTTTATGGTTCAAGTTCATGATAAATTGAAAGAAAATACATGTGCTTGAGCTAAGCATTAAAAAATTCAACATGGTATCAGAGTAGTGTTCCTAATGAGCCATTGCACAAGCTACTCCAAGCATTTTCAACCCAGTCGTCACCTTCTTGATGCAACTGCAAAAAATGGCCCCTTCCATTTTCCTTGTCAAGCTAGTTTTAGCACTTTCCCCTTGAACGTTAGGCCTAATTTTTTCACAGGAAGGTACGACCTATTCCAACTCACCACCTGTAACTCTCAGATAAAAAATCGAAGAATTTTTTATTTTTGTCCCTAGGGTTTCTAGGGTTTCTGCAAGATTTCACTCTCTATGGTTTTTGTAGGATGTTCAGGTATTTTTGAAGCTTTTTGAGGTTCCTTTGACTCTCTAGGGTTTCTTGTTGGCAGTCATAAGTCCAACGAACCTCTTAGAGACTTCCTCTTGAAAAATGCTAGGGTTTCTAGCCTAGCCGTTAGGGTTAGCGAAGAATCTGCAAGCCATGAGAAACAAAACTATGGTGGAACATAGGCTTGATGGATCAAGCAACTTCAAATCCTAGAAGTAAATATTATGCATCACTCTAGAAGAGAGTGTCCTATTGATATTGATAGAAAATACTCTACTAGCAACAACTATCAATGAAGAAAAGGTTGAATGGAAAATAGATGATGTCAAGGCTAGGAAGATAATCATCTATTCAGTAAGAGATCATCTAATACCTCACATTTCTACCTTGATGACATCTTATCAAATGTATGATGTGTTTAAGAACATGTTTGAGAGAAACAACACTAACAAAGATTTTACATTGAAGCATCAACTTCAAAATCTCAAGATGACGAAAGATGACACCATAACTTCCTTCTTCATGAATATTTCAGAGATCAAAGATCAATTAGGTGTCATTGGAGAAACCATATAAGATATGGAACTTGTCATGATTATTGTCAATGCCTTTCCAATACATTGGGAACCTTTCATTCAAAGTATTAATGGGAGAGAAGACTTACCTCTATTTGATCATCTATGGGTAGACTGCACTCAAGAGGAAACCAAAATTATAGCCAGAGGAGTGCAAGACTCCCATCATAATGACAATCAAGCCCTTGTTTCTCATGCAAAGAGACTTAGAAGGAATAGAACAAGTTTCAACAAAGCATTTGAAGACAAGAAAACTTCAACAAATCTAGGTCATGAACATAGAAAAGACATTTCAAAGATTCAATGTTTCAGATGTGACAAGTATGATACATTGAGAGAGATTTTCCTACCAGGAAGAAATGAAGACAACGTGCATCCACTGCAGATGTTGAACCACCTCAAAGAGATGAAGACATAAAAGATGAAGCATTCGTCTTCATCTCAGCACTCTAAGGTACGGTTCCTACTGATAGTGATATTTGGTTGATTGACAATGGTGCTTCTAGACACATGATTGGATATAGAGAACATCTTACATACCTTGTGGAGAAAGAGTCTTGTCTACATGTTGTACTTGGTGATAATGCCAGATATATTGTGAAGGGAGTTGGATCTTCTTCTTTCCAGCTAGATTTTGACATACCTCTTCAATTAAGTGAGGTACTATATGTACTTGGGATGAAAAGGAACCTTGTATTTGTTTCTTCCTTAGAGGATAAAGGCTACAAGGTTATTTTCTCTGAAGGAAACGTTCTTGCATTGCACAAGAAATCATGCATGGATTCTTCCTGGGTGATTGGAGTTTGAGAAAAAAAATTGTATAGATTGACTGTCTAACCAGTCTAGTCCTTGTTACATGATACTATTAGCTTGAGTGAGCTATGGAATAGGAGACTTTATCATTTACATTATAGTCCCTTCCCTCTCTAGGGAAGATGGTGACAGGCCTTCCAGAGATACATATCGAGAATGATGGTGTTTGCAAAGATTTTGATCTTAGAAATAATGTCGAGGGGTCCTTTTCGAGAAGTGACAGTAGATCCAAGGGGATATTGGACTTGATACATACATATGTTTGTGGACCCATGATTTTTTCTTCCTTGAATGTATATTTGTACTATGCTCTCTTCATGGATGATCACTCTTGGAAGACGTGGATTTACTTCTTGAAGACCAAGGATGGAGTCCTTGTGAGATTTTAAGAGTTTAAATCTTAGGATGAGAACCCGATCAAGAGGAAGATAAAGGTGTTGAGATCAGATAATGGAGGAGAGTACACCTCCAAGGATTTCAATGATTTTTGTATTGAGGCAAGGATCAAGAGGGAGTACACAATTTTTTATAACACTCAATAGAATGGGGTTGCAGAGAGGAAGAAAAGATCCATTATTGAGGCAACCAAAGTGATGATACATGATCAGAGTCTACCTATGATTCTATGGGAAAAGGAATCCATGAAAACAATGTTCGTTCAGAACAAGAGTCCTCATAAGATTATGAAGAACATGACTCTCGAAAAATCTTTCCCCAGAGTGAATCATGTGGTTGGACACTTTAGGATATTTGGGTGTCCAATATACTTTCATGTACCCAAGGAAAAGAGAACCAAGCTAGACCCTTCGGGCAGAAATAATACATTTTTGGGGTACAATGAATCTTCAAAGGCATACCAGATCTACATCCCTAGTTAGAGACAAATAAAAGTTAATAGAGATGTCACCTTTGAGGAAGAGATAGCCTTTCGAAGATCTAGAGAATCTTATATGGATATTGACAGTGAGAAGAAATAAGAGATAATACCTTCTCCCCCTTCAACAGTTCATAGGAAGACAATTATTGATCAAATTGATCCAGTTGATCATGTAGCTCCATTTGATGTTACCGACATTGAAGTAGGCCAAAAGAGGCCCTCTTGGGCTTGACAGACTCTGTAGGAATCAGAGGGACATGCAAATCCTCATGGTACATTTCGAGAGAGCAAGAGACCACATATATTTTTTATCTATGTTTCAGCTATGATCCACATCATTGATATTGATCCTTCTTTTCATGGAGAAGCAACAAGTCAACAGGTTTGGCAAGATGCCATGACCGAAGAGTATCAGTCCATCATGAAGAATGATGTGTGGGATATTGTTCCGAGACCAGAAGGGAAGTCCATAGTGACTTCCAAGTGGATCTATAATATCAAACATGTAGCTTATGGAAGTGTCGAGAAGTACAAAGCGATATTTCTAGCTAGAGGATTCTCTCAGGTGGAGGGAATAGATTATGAGGAGACATTTGATCCTATTGCCCGATACACTTCCATATGTATGATTATTTCCCTTGTCGCATCCATGGGTTGGAGACTACATCATATGGATGTGAAGACAACCTTTCTCAATGGAGAAATTGAGGAAGAAGTTTACATCGAGAAGCTAGATGGATTCGTGATATATGAGAAGGAGTCTCATGTGTGTAGGTTGAAGAAAGCCTTGTATGGACTAAAAAAAACACCTCAAGCATGGTATGAGAAGATTGGTGGATACTTGATGAGCTTGGGCTTCATCAAGAGTGTTGTTGATCAAAACCTATACTACAGCGTTGTTGGTGAAGAGTGCTTGATTTTGGTCCTATATGTTGATGACTTATTCCTCATCAGTTCAGAAAGACTTATTGTTGAATGCAAGTGTGCATTGGCTTTTGAATTCGAGATGAAGGACCTTGGTATGATGCACTACTTATTGGGACTAGAAGTGTAGAAGATGACTAATGATATTCTCCTAAGTCAGGGGAAGTACACAGTGGAGATATTGAAGAAATTTGAGATGACAGACTGCAAGCCCATGGCTACACAAATGGTGATAAATCTGAAGAAACTGAGCGAGAATTCTTCCAGTTCATGCGAGATTTATCCACATATTTAAATACAACTGATTAGATCACTGATGTATCTGGTTAACACCAGACCTAATATATGATATGCAATGAGTGTACTCAATCAGTTTATGAGTAAACCAAGATAGACACACTGGATAGCAGTGAAGCATGTGTTGAGATATTTAAGAGGCACAATTGGCTATGGACTGAGATATGCCTCTAGTGTAGATATGAGATTGCAAGGATATGTCGATGCAGATTGGGCAGGGAGAATAGTGGACCAGAAGAGCACCTTCAGTTGTTCTCTTACTTTGGGATCTTTCATGGTTTTCTGGTCCAACAGGAAGCATACTTATGTGGCTTTGAGTACCGCAGAATCATAGCGCATTGCATTATGTCTGGCAGTCTGTGAAGCAGTGTGGCTTCACAAGCTCCTTGCAAACTTATTTGGACATGAGACAGATTCCACCGTTTTGAGGAAAAGATATGAAATGATCTTACTCAAGCATTTTTAGATCTTTCTTGTCTAAATCAAGATAGACGGGAATATTACCCTATGCTTATAGCCATCAAAATTTGTATCATAATTCACAAGTATTGATTACAAGTTCTTAGGCTGTTTTTTTTTATAAATGAAATCTTGTAGAAAAAATTCATCATTTATGTAATTTTCTGAATATAACAGATGTTGAAATAAATATAGAGACAGAAGTAAAGACACCAAGTCAATAATCAAAACAGATGAGACATAAATCAATCGTTTATTTCATTCCAATTCATCAAAAGAATCATTCCCTTTACAAAGTTTCCTGAGGAAGTTTTGGACCAAAGTCAAACTTAGATGTCCTCAATGAATCATACAAAAGGACTTCTGACAGAAAGTAAAAAACTGAACTTTAAAAGTTGGATCAACTTGCCACAGATTGCTTCCCACTAGACTATGCACAATAGCCTTTGCCAGTCATGAAATTTAATTCACAAGCAGACAAGTCTACACATACTATCAAGGATAGATCAACACCTCTAAAAAACAAGTGTCTGAATGATGTAATTCATCCCTGAATCTTGTTGTCTACAATAGGACCCTGCTATCATAAAAGAGAATTAGGCTTCCAATGAATTAAAGAATGAATGAAAATTAAATTGTCTCAACAAAACTCAAAGAGCAGACCTTACTATGCTTCTGCTTCTATCTCCTCTTGTTCCTCCTTTTCCCTTTGCCTTTAAGCAATTAGAATTAGTTGAATTAGTTGAACTACTTCTTTAGTTAAGTTAACTAAAACTCAACCAAATTTTTAGTTAAGGGGGGAAAGTAATAAAATCATAATAAGGGTTTTTAATAAATAATAACCAGTAGCTAGGACCCCTTGTGACTCCCTTTAGTTCTTTAACAATCATAACAAAACTAGTTAATCAAGCAAAACATCCCTCCTTGTGACTCCCATCATCACTTTCATATTTTGACAATTTATACCAATGATAATTGAAATTATTTCCAAAAATATATTACCATATATCAAAAAATAGTGTGTTGTCCAAAATTTCAGAAGTCAACTGTTCTCAACAATCAATAAATAAAAACACTTAAAATCCATATTTGCCACTCTGGGAGGAAATCTTTCCCTTGTTGTTGTTGTCACCTTTTTATCTCTCTGAATTTTCCTTATGTTGTGTGGAGCCTTTAGGCCTAATCTCATTGATCACATGAGAGCAATCATCTCTCAAATGCATGTGGTAAGACATGGATTTGGCAGAGTCATTTAAGGGTGAGGAAGGAGAAACAACGACTTTTCCTTTGCCAGGGGCATGGTGGGCCTCGATTTTTAACCTTTTTCTTGCATGGGAAGATTGTACTAGTGAGTGGATAGGGGCATCTTGGACAATTTGATTAACAGGTGGAGGGGCAAGTAGAGACAAGTTAGGCCAGCCTCAATGTTGGGAGACTATCGGGTGGACAATATCTTGCCATCCCTGCATGCATAATCATCCAACCAGAATTTGCTCTTGACTTCAAGGAGAAAAAATTTATGGGCTTGCTCTTTTAATTCTCAAATGGATGAAGAAATGGAAAGCAAAAGCGGAAGATAACCAATTTCTTTATAAGACAACAATGAAAGAAGATAACAAATTCAATTATGCTTTCAGAGGGGACATCGTAACAGTTGTGTAAGCTTGATTGTTATTGAATAATAATACCTTGCAAGAGTGTCATCGTGGAATAACTGATCCAACATCTTATTCTTGACCAAAATTAAAATAAAAGAAGAAAAACAATAAAAATCTTGACAGAAATGGGACTGCAAAATTTAAAACAATAGAAATAAAATGTCAAAATTGCAGAAGCAGCAGGAAGCTGTTAAAAGGTAAGAAGAGTTTAAACTATGGTAAAAGTAGAATTGAAAAGTAGTGGTGAAAATGAAAACAAAATTAGACTACTAAATTACAGAAAATCCAAACAACGTTAAAACTTTTCAAGTTGGTTCCACGTAGTGTTTTAAGTGAGAACCGTTAGTGTTGTAGGAAAACAACCGCTCCTGTAAATCTTTTAAAATGTAAGAGTTAGTACCTGGGACAAAAGTGATCTTGAAAGAACCCAACCATAATTCTTGAAACTTTGAGACAATTGGTAGCCCTTTAAAGTACACCATTAGATCATCAAGACATACATGAATAATCTTACCGATCAAATCATCAAAAGTTATTTGCGTATGTCTTTTAAAAGTGGTACTCGCATTAGATAATCCAGAAGGCATACGTTCGTAAGTCAAGGCACCCCAATGAGTAATAAAGGTGGTTTTGTATTTATCTTCCCCTTTTACCTTGATTTGATTGTAACCGAAAAAATCGTCAAGTAGGGGCATCATCTATGACCCTGCAACTTGTTGCAGAATCATTTCCACGTTAGGGAGAGGAAAGTGATCTTTTATAATAGCTCGATTTAATGTGAAAAAATCAATGCAAAATCTGATATGATCAGTGGCTTTCCGAATAGGAACCAAATTTGAAACCCATTCAAAATACTTGACCGGAAAGATGATTCCATTTTTCAAGAGTTTTTCCAACTCCTTTTGAATAGTTTCTTCTAGTGCAGGGTTGATAGGTCTTTGTTTTTTCCTAACTGGTTTTATGCATTCCTTGAAAGGAATGGCATGTTGTATAAGGGCAGGATCAAAACCATGAAGATCGTCATAAGACCAAGCAAAAACATCTTGAAATTCACCAAGCAACTTGGAAAACTTCATTTTCTTTTCATCAAAAAATTGGGCACCTATTTTAACATTCTTTGGAGACTCGAGTGTCCCAATGTTCAAGGAGATGGTTTCACCCACCTTCCTTTTCAACTCCTCTTCTTTATGTTTCTCTTTATTGCCTACATCACTCGATGAAAATGAACTCTCTAGAGGAGTCAAGCCTTTAGGAATCTTGTTATCTTCTATTGAAATAATTTCCATGGGCTTATAAGGTTCATTTTGAATGAAAGCACAAATGCTCTCATCACTAGGGAAGACCTTATAGGATTTTGTATTGTCATGGATATGTGGACAATATAGATATTGGAAAGTACAATCAGGTATGTGTGGCAAAATTCTCCGATTAGGAGAGGCTGCAAAAGAAGAAAACCGATCATCCATTGAATTCAATTCCCTCTTAACATGAGTAATGTTGAAAGATAATATGTTCAAGATAAGTGCCCAAGCAGTTTGGGTTTATCGTTTCATCAACGTGTTTCTAGAAGAGTATATCTTACGTACGAGGTTCACAACAAGCTCAGAATATCCAAAAACTATAAGGTGACCACAACCTAGATTATAGGCGTTTTCAATGCCTAATAATAAGGCTTCGAATTCAGTGACATTGTTTGTGCAAGAAAACTCCACCCTATAAGACAAATTATGAATTTTCCCCACAGGAGAGTACAAGATTATGCCAGCTTCGTTACCTTCACTAGAGCATGAACCATAAAAGTGCATGTGCCACATACCATCATCTAAATTGATTTGTTCCAAGGGAATGTTATCCTCCTCAACAAAGATGGAATAAACCCATAGATCCTCTTTGATATAGTTCACATTAGGTTGTGGGACACTCTCTATGTAAGGTGAAATCCTTCCCTCTATAAGGACTATAATGTTTTTACCATTCCAAGGAATGGATAAGTGTGTCCCATCGAGTGAGAGGTATCCACCCATAAAAGCTTTCCAATATATTCCTAAGATGATTGAGTAATTTCTTACTGGCATATCAATTACCTGAATACTAAGGGTTGTCCTTATTTCAGGGTGTGTGCACAAAACTATGGTCGCATCTTTAATATCAGCTATGGTCATTTTTTGTAGACTATTATAAGAGAGCATGCTTCTAGCATTTTCATTTGTACAAGACAAGCCTAGATCTTCCATAAGAATCTTCGACATTACACTTGGGTCCGAACCACCATCAATGAGGCAACAATGGGCGATCTTATCCATAATTTTTACGTAAATATAAAAAGGGGTATTTTTTATAGGGTATCTAAAATTATGTACACCTACTTTATTTACAGATGAATCGTATTCATTTACCTCTTCAGAGAGGTTGGCTACAATAGAAGATTTTCCTTCCATGAATTGTTCCAGATGCCTCTGTTGTTCAGGGACAACAACCATGTACAGAAGGGTTTCATCTGCTTTGATGTTGGCCAACTAATTTAGGATATTTTATTTGTAAGATGGGATTGGGTGAGTAGTTCCTTGACTGCCAAGAACCTTAGGAAGCTGAATAGTAACAATTGGTGAGGATGAGCTCGGGCTAGAAGAACTGCGGGGAGGATCATATTTGCCTTTGGGAGCATAGGATTTGTTCCTGGTATTGATGATCATGACATCTTCTGGCTCTGCAAAATCTAGGCAACGATGGTAGCTTTTGGTCTTTTACAAAGATCTTATCTCTGGCACTCTTCTTTATCTCACATGTGTTTTCCTCGTGGTGTTCCTCACAAAAGTTACACCAACTTTGAGGCATGATAGCTTTAGGCTAAAAATTATTTTCAATTGGATTTCTAAAGGGGGGTGCAGAAGAGGATGAAGCTCCAAGGGTGAGAGGGGAGACATTTCCCTTTCCCTAATATGCTATCATACGATTATGCATATCTTGTACTAGTTGTAAGAGGGCGGACATGCTCATCTATTTAACCGATTCTCCTTGAGGAAGAACTGTTCTTTCGAGTTGTTCTTCATACTCTGAACATGTATGTAGAGCGGAACCAAAATTATCAATGGCCTTTTCCTCAAGCCAATGAAGATAGAGGGAAGGTAATGCATTATAATAATGCATGAAAGCGGCTTGTTTCTGAGGTCAAATGAGTTCAAGAAATTGATTGTATAACTTAGTGAAACACAAGTTGAAGGACTTGATGGTCTCACCATCCTTATAGGCGATGTTATTGTACTCTCGTAACTACTCAGCTGGGATTTTAAATTTCCCATAGGTGGATTTGAACCAATAGACTAAATCCTCCCAAGTAGACAGAATCTTAGGAGGAAGGTCAAAGAAATTGGCTGCAGCCTTTCCTTCCAAGGAATTGACAAATAAGTGCATGCAAGTATCTTTGTCACTGGCTCCTATGTTGTGAAAAGCATTAGAAAATGCCACCAGGTGTTCATTTGTAATGATAATATTATTCCCCAAGAACCTAGGAAGATTCTCTTTGAATTTAGGAAGTGGAAAAGTCGTAGGTGCTAGGTTAAGAGGAGAGAAAACATGCCACAGTGTGGTTGTAGTGTCTTCTTCAAATTGAAAAAGCCCGTACTTTTAATGAATTTGGTGGGGTTTGTGGTAGATTGGATAGGGACATGGTGGATATATAAGCTACCAATCACTGTCGAAGCTGAAGACTGAGAAGAGGAAGCACTTCTAGTGTCACCATAGCCACCACTAGATGCCATCTTGTGGATGATAGGTAAGGGAGAGAAAGACAAACTGGATGAATCAAACAAAGTTCTCCTTAGATAACTTTGTTGGGTAGATAACACAACGTTCCTTCTTCCTATTTCAGCAATAGGATTAGTTTCAGGTGATAAGCCTCTTCTTCTCCTAGAAACACGAGGGTCTAAGGACATGAAAAGAAGGTCAAAGATAAAGGAACAAGAAGGCTATTGTTGATTTCTAGGTTGTCTACATCTAGCTTCTAGGCGTTCTTGGGCACTAATGTCATGCTCAATTGTTTCCCATGAATGATTAAGCTCAGCTCGAGTATTAGCAATGTCTAAAATGGTGTTAAAAAAATTCAAAGCAATTTTGGTCTGGTCTTGAAGACCGGGCTCAATATTGGGCTTCCTTGCAACAGGTAAATTCATTAAGAAATAAAACATTAAAAGAATCACTATCAGAAAAATAGATGTATTCGATGATAATCAAGCATAAAAATCAACCAGAGAGATATTGAAGATCTCCCAATATGGTCGCTAAATAAATGTTGAGGAAAATATATGAAATGATCTTACTCAAGCATTTTCAAATCTTGCTTGGTTAAAGCAAGATAGATGGGAATATCACCCTATGTTTATAGCCATCAAAATTTGTATCATAATTCACAAGTATTGATTACAAGTGCTTAGGTTGTTTTTTTTTATAAATGAAAGCTTGCTGAAAAATTCATTATTTATGTAATTTTCTGAATATAACAGATGTTGAAATAAATATACAGACAGAAGTAAAGACACCAAGTCAATAATCAAAATAGATGATACATAAAGTAATCGTTTATTTCATTCCAATTCATCAAAAGAATCGTTCCCTTTACAAAATTCCCTGAGGAATTTTTGGACCAAAGTCAAACTTAGATGTCCCTGATGAATCATACAAAAAGACTTCTGACAAAAAGTAAAAAAATTGAACTTTAAAAGATGGATCAACTTGCCACAGATTGTTGCCCACTCGACTCTGCACAATAGCCTTTGTCAGTCATGAAATTTAATTCACAAACAAACAAGTCTACAAAGACTATCAAGGATAGATCAACACCTCTGAAAAACAAGTGTCTGAATGATGTAATTCAGCCCTGAATCTTGTTTTCTACAATAGGACCCTGCTATCATAAAAGAAAATTAGGCTTCCAATGTATTAAAGAATGAATGAAAATTGAATTGTATCAACAAAACTCAAAGAGAAGACCTTAGTATGCTTCTTCTTCTATTCTTCTCTTGTTCCTCATTTTTCTTTTGCCTTTAAGAAATTAGAATTAGTTGAAGTAGTTGAACTACTTCTTTAGTTAAGTTAACTAAAACTCAACCAACTTTTTAGTTAAGGGGGAAAAGTAATAAAATCATAATAAGGGTTTTTAATAAATAATAACTAGTAGGTGGGACCCCTTGTGACTCCCTTTAGTTCTTTAACAATCATAACACAACTAGTTAATCAAACAAAACATCCCTCCTTGTGACTCCCATCATCACTTTCATATTTTGACAATTTATACCAATGATAATTGAAATTATTTCCAAAAATATATTACCATATATCCGAAAATAGTGTGTTGTCCAAAATTTCAGAATTCAATTGTTCTCAACAATCAATAAATAAAAACACTTAAAATCCATATTTTCCACTCTGTGAGGCAATCTTTCCCTTGTCGTTTTTTTCACCTTTTGATCTCTCTAAATTTTCCTTAGGATGTGTGCAGCCTTTAGGCATAATCTTGTTGATCACATGAGAGCAATCATCTCTCAAATGCATGCGGGAGGACATGGATTTGGAAGAGTCATTTAAGGGTGAGGAAGGGGCAACAACGACTTTTCCTTTGTCAGGGGCATGGTGGGCCTCGATTTTTAACCTTTTTCTTGCATGGGAAGACTGTGTTGGTGATTGGACAAGCACATCTTGGACAATTTGATTAACAGGTGGAGGGGTAGGTAGAGACAAGTTAGGCCAGCCACAATGTTGGGAGACTGTCGGGTGGAAAATATCTTTCCATCCATCGTTTTCATGGATTTTAGGTTGTAGTGGAACATGAGGGGGTACTAGGATACCAGGGACCTATGGGGCTTGGAAGGGAGGCCTTTCAGGCCTATGTTGGACCACTCCTTGCCCAATCTAGTTAAAAAATCCATCTTGAAATAGTTTGCCTAACTCTTGTGAGTCTGCATCAAAGTGTATAGAGAACCTTGGCCTTCTAGGCCCCCTGTTCCAATTTTCTCTTCCTATGTTACCCCGGCCATGGCTACCTCTGCTAAAAAATCTCATTCATGTATGCATTATTGATTAGAAAATAGTTTCTTCAACAACCATACATGACAACTCTTTTAAATATGAAACAAAATTTGGCTCAACAACATATCAGACTTGTGCAATTCAATTCATACAAATCGTTTAATACTTTTCAATGAGCAGGGGGTGAAAAAGGGTTATGGGATATGTGAGGTATTGTATTTAGCGAAAAGTGTTAAAATGAGGGGGAATAGATCATGATTACTTCTCACAGACATCAAACGATCAAGTGTATCGTAAACCAAAAGAATATGTCACTGTAATTCATCCCTATGCGATCCTTTTAACTGTCATAATACATCATTTATCTTAACTATAATTAAATTTTAAGAACATGGATTGGATAGTGAATATGAGAAGGCGAGGGGAGTTGTAATGTGTGAAAAGTGAAATAATGGTAGGGAAAGAACGAATATTGTTCGTAAAACCAATTAAGTAATCCATAAAAAAATAATTCAGTATTCAATAAAAATGATTCCAACACCTTTTAAACAATTACTATGTGTCAAAATTGTCCACTGTCCCACATTCAAATCTTCAAACTTTTTCCATTAACACAGTCTATAATCATACTCAGAATTACTATGCCTTTCAATTGTCTTGTCAAGAGAATACATGTGTTCTTTCATTTATTTTCTTTTCATTTAAACAAAATCAAAAGGAACACACAATCACATTGCTTCAACCCTATTCAACATATAAAAATATCAACCACTGCCCATAATTCGTGGTTTCCCAAATCAAACATAGACACATGCCTTTTCCTGAGTTGAACAAACCCTTTTAAAACTTGCCCGATTTCATTCTTTTGACAATATTAACCATTAAAACTTGCAATGAAACCAAAATACAAAACTCGTGCTTCATTTATGATGTGCAATAAAATAAAACAATTTAGGATGTCTCCATAAAACATACACAGTAAAAAGCCAAGTCACAATCATCAATTTTCCAATTTGCAATGCTCTCGATCGGGACTAATCAAACACATAGCAGCAACCAATTCCAATCGACACCATGTTGTAGGAACACAACGACCAACACATAACGAAAAGAGGCAACCCTCTAACTGTATATTACCATTTACTCCCAATCAACAAATTTAATGAAAAAACGAGTTGGGTTATCGATTCAACTGTCACAACAAAAGGAGGCAGTGACTGTATATCAATTCTCATTTCCAATTCCAACTCTCCAACAACCCAATCAAACATAGATGATACAATACTCAAAGCAACTGTCATAACCACTCAACCAACATATGACAGTTAACAAGATAACCGAAAATAGTGTGACTGGTTGGGTTATCAAAATCAGGCTCTATAACCATGAAGAAAAGAAATAATCAAGAGTTTGCTTGGTCACCAAAACATAGGGATACTAGAGGTCGACCATATCAACAATAGGTGGTAAACCTTCGAAGCAAGCACGGTGGAACCACGAGATTTTATAACTCTCGGCTCATGTGAATAGTGTGACGGTTCAACACCGGGTATGGTATGCAACAATGCAGAGGAGCAACGATTTCTCTCTGAACAATAACTAATACCAAGAATGCACAAAGGCATAACCCTCACGCATTTCTCAATATCCGAACCAATTTATAACAATGCCAATGGAAATGCATCCCTAGGTAATACCAACAACCCGAAAGCATACTTCTTGGCATAATGGCCACCCCATAACCAACTGTGTTGATGAAAATACCACAAAATAATCCCACGACCAGGCTCTGGAAGATACACAGTGACCCAAAAGGTAGTTCAAAAACATACACATCAACCCCATAACAACCGAATACAATTGGGCATGGTTATCATTAACTATGAGGAGGCAAACAACAAGGCTAAAAAGAGCGAAACCCTCCAACAAAAATACCCATAACTACTTAAAACAACAGAGATCCATCACTGATTCCACCACACAGAACAGTCAACAAAATCACAACTTCAACCATCAATTTTTCCATTTGCAAACGAATAACCACACAATCATTCCAGAGAAAACACCCATGCGTTTACACAATTGCCAATCTCAGGAAAACAAAAACCAACACATTATTGAGCCATCATTCATTTCATACACAGAGCGAATT
Organism: Picea mariana; assembly: GCA_032191745.1. NCBI lineage: Eukaryota > Viridiplantae > Streptophyta > Pinopsida > Pinales > Pinaceae > Picea > Picea mariana. The sequence continues at coordinate 3,613 of JASDQU010198152.1, read as the reverse complement.
CATTGATGGGCAAAAAGAACCATACCTATAACCAATGTCTTTAAAAAGGGTGATTTGGTCGAGCAATTCCTTCCGGGATTGAATCTTGTAGCTTAACCACAACAAAACCAAATGAACAATAATCATGCTAGGGTGACGACCCAGTGGGAGAAGTATGGAACGATGTGCATTTACTGCAGGTCTCTTCCATCTTCCACCCCATTCAATTTTGTAGTACACGCCAGCCATCCAAAACCATACCATTAATCCCATGCCATTAATTCCATGCATCAAAACTTTCACATATTGCTTGCCAATTAAGCCACCCCAATCCATATTAACCATTTCCAAAACCATACCATAACATATATCAAATGCACCCAATATAACTCAACATAATTCGTATAGCCACTAACCATTGTTAGTTAGTACTAACACTAATTCCTTTTTATTTCATTTTCACATAGTATAACATAGTATAGTATAGTTCCTTTTCTTGGAATTTTTTTTCATAAGCCTCTTTCCATTTCTCTTGTTTCTTGTTGTTACTAACATGTGTCTTGTGCAAGTGTAACATGTAATGAATCATGGAGACAATATCAAATGTAACAACAGTAAATATAAGCCATTCATAACATGGAATTTAGAGCTTAGAATAATGGAATCAACACATAAAATGCATTATCCATATGCCATTATGTCGCAAAAAAAACCAAGACTGCATCATCAATCATATAGAACCATGTAAGCAACATCGAAACAACAACATAAAATGTGTGATAAGACTATCTCTGAGCCTCCATTCTACAAGGGAGTACCACCTACTAGTATTATATATCATTAGCATAGTTTAAATAATAGGCTTTAGCAATACTTTGTGGGTGAAATCCTCGTTGCAATTTTTATCATCAACACATCATTATCCATTGCGATAACCAGAGCTATGTGAAGCTCTCAGAGAATCTTTTGTTTCACGATAAATTGAAACGCAACGAGATCAAATACCATTACATCAGAGATATGGTTCAGAGGAAAGAAGTACATGTGCAGTATCTTTCTACACATGAACAAGTTGAAAATATCTTCACCAAACTGCTTGCCAGGATGAAGTTCGAGTACTTTCATGAGAGACTTGGCCTGGTGGAAAATGCCTCCCTAGTTGAGAGGGAGTGTTGATGATTGTATCTTCATGAGACATTCTCCAAGTCGTTCTCCTCTTGACTGAGTTGAGATGATCTGTAAGAATGCCCATGTGATGGGTGAGTAATACTCCTCTAGACTGAGTTGAGATGATGTGTGTGGTCTCTTGTCGTTCTCCTCTGGACTGAGTTGAGATGACTTGAGATGGTCTCATGTCAAACTCCTATGGACTTAGTTGAGTCAACTGGAGATGGCTCTCCAGATAGTACTCCTATGGATTTAGTTGAGTTGATCTATTGAGGGTGACGTCCCTATGGTTGAGCACATGTGAACTTGTCCCTAGTGGCAGAGCACTAGAAGATGTGTGAGAGATCCTTGCTATATTTTCTAAGAGTAGAATTATTGTGAAACCCTATTTTTGTATTGTGAAGAGTACAAATCAGCCCCACCATGTAAAGATAATTAATATTGTGTAAAATATTAATTATATTATTCAGTTGTACAAGTCAGGCATATTGTGCCAATAGACACATCTATTGATGAGATAGGTCATGTATAAATAAGAGAGGTACATCCCCATTGTGGATTTTATCTCATTCTCACTAAACACATACTTGGAGAGATGTAATTTGGTGCGCACTTCTCTCCTGCACAATATTTCTTGGTCATAGAGCACCCTCTTGTGTGTGTTAGGGTTTGTGGTGAAAGGGTGATCCTCTCTTGACTTTATAACAAAGGATTGTTGGTTTTTTCCCTTGTTTGAGAAGGGTTTTCCCAGGATAACTTCTTGTTTTCTTATGCATGGTTATTCTTCTTGTGATCTTGGTTACTGCAGCTATTGTATATTGTATTTATGCATTGTTTATGGTTCAATTTCATGCTAAATTGAAAGAGACTACATGTGCTTGAGCTAAGCATTAAAAAATTCAACACTCCCTTGTTGTGATTGTTGCAAACTTGAACTTGGGTTTTGAAATGGTTATGTGTTGACCCAACAACAGAGAGATTTGTTACTTGAATAACTCCTTGGTTCATTGGTTGACTACCAACATGATTTTTTTTGTCATTTTGAAGATTGTATAGTGAATAAAAGAAAAGAACACCATAGTTTCGAATCCGGCCTATCACATAGAAAATACTGGAAGAAGATACCATCCTCGTATGTTGAATATTTGTTGGCCTATGTTACACTCCATTAAGCGCTTGATCTGGTCTATTTTAATTAATGGAAATGATTATGTTGATTTTCCATCATATGAAAAGAACTCTGCAAATAAAAGAAATAAATTGTACAGTGGGAAGAAAATGGTTATAGTTGTTTTGGCTCGGTGATGTTTGAATTCATTTGATTTTTATGAAAAAGGAAAAGCGAACAGCTAATAGAATAAAGGGTCTCGAACCCAATCCATTGTGCAGTAATTGAAATTGGTTGATGTAAATGATTAAATTTGATGGTATGTTCTTCTTCTCGGCCTCCTCATATCTAGTCTAAGTGATTTGTATATGATCATTGATAGTTGGAATTATGAGCAGTCTGTCTATAAACTATATTTTTGTTCGATCAAACATGTGTGAAGAAAAGGTGAAATTACAATGGTTGAGTTTGACATTCCTGGAGTTTTTCTTTGGGTTTGATATAGAAGTTGATATGTTTTGAACTTTGAGATTGCCTACAGTTAAAAAAAAAATTTCTGGGCAATTAAGGGTATGTCATTTTAAATAATAAATGTTATTTTATTTAATGGAACAATTCCCATCTCATTCCCCGTTCATTATACCACTTTTCTCTCCTTACAAACCCACCATCTTCCCAAATTCATTTTTGATTCCCTATTCTGATTTATGAATTGCATTTTAAAGGAAATAATAAAGAGGAAAAGGAAATGACCGACGTTTGAAATTTGGAATTGCATAGGTGTTTGCTTGAAAAGTATCCACTGGTTTTTCTCGTCCATGCTACCACTTTTCATTCATTATAATCCTGTCGTCTCCCCAGTAGCCCTATCATTCCATGTTTAATAGCAATTAATTATTGATTTGAGAAGTTGATGAATGGATGGATTGTGTATGCTTATGTTGTGAATGATAGATCCAACATTTGATTTTATTTTGGTAAGGTATTGATGCATGGATTGTTGAGAGTTTTCATAACTAATTGGAACATTTCTTCAATATGATCTTCTTCAATAGCGGCAGTAATGGCATATGAAGTAAAGGGTGAGGAAATTGGCAGAGGGGTCATAGAAAACCTCGGTTTTCCATACATTTTGATGTTGATCCATGTTAAGAACCAAACATCAATATAGCATAGAAAAACCTCTGGAAAAGTACTCAACGCCTTGAAAAAGAGATAATTTCAGATAATAAGCCTCTTCGAGGGGGCAACCTCCTTTTACCCACTTAAATGTTCAAGTATAAGATGATTCAAAATGAAAATGTCTCCTTGGTATATATAGGAGACTAGGAGGTATAATTACAACTAATGGCCTAAAGC